>CATIWR010209186.1:0-17869 GCA_949677035.1 Omphalea diandra | reverse complement strand
ATTCTTACCATGTTCATCCATGCTTAGCTTGATGATGATAGTCATAGGAGTTTTGCATGGTTTGTTGTTTTCAATGACAAATCTTTTGATTAGTTCTTTTGTATATTTGGCTTGGTTGATGAACATTCCTTCCTTTCCTAGCTTGATTTGTAATTCAAGGAAGAATTTGAATTCTCCCATCAAGCTCATTTTAAGCTAATTGTTCATTACTTTAGAGAAATCTTCACATAAGTAAGCATTAATAGCACCAAATATGATATCATCTACATATATTTGCACTGACAATAAGTCCCCATTCTTTTCCTTAGAAAAGAGAGTTGTGTCCACCAAAATTTTGGAGAAAACTTTCTCTACTAAAAAGTTGTTCAACTTCTCATACCAAGCTTTTAGAGCTTGCTTCAACACATTGTTAGGAAAGCAATGGCTTTCAAAACCAGGGGGTTGTTCAACATACACTTCCTTATCAATGTATCTATTCAGAAAACACTTTTGATATTCATTTGATATAACTTGAAATTCATGTGAGATACAAATACAAGTAAAATTCTAATAGCTTCAAGTCTAGCTACAGGTGCAAAGGTCTCATCAAAGTCAATTCCTTCTTCTTGGTAATAGCCTTTGGCTATTAACTGAGCCTTATTTCTAACAATAATTCCATATTTATCAAGTTTATTTCTAAAGACTCATTTCGTTCCAATAGCAGAATGATTATGAGGTCTAAGAAATAAAGTCCACACTTTATTCCTCTCAAATTAATTGAGTTCCTATTGCATAGCAAATACCCAATGTTCATCTTTAATGGCCTCATCTATGGTCTTAGGCTTTATAAGGGATGCAAAAGCAAGATTAGTAAATGCATTTCTAAAAATGATCTAGTTGTTACTTGATGTGATGGATCACTAATGATAATATCTCTTAGATGATCTTTCTTGAAAATCTAGTCCTTTTCTAACTGAGTTTATTCTTCACTAGGAGTAGGAAGAGGTGGATTTTCATTTCATTCATTCCTCATGTCTTATGGCTTATCCACATTCTTTCCTTCTTCTCCAATGTCTAGCTCACTCATAGGACTTGCAACATTATTAATATGTTCTTCTTTTCTTAAAGAAGTGAGGTCAAATTCATCAAATACAACATGCATAGACTCCTCTAAAATAAGTTTTCTCTTATTAAAGACTTTATACCCTTTGCTAGTAGTAAATCATCTAAGGAAAATTCCTTCATTGGACTTAGAGTCAAATTTGCTAAGGTTGTCTTTAATGTTTATAATAAAGCACTTGCAACCAAAAACTCTAAAGTATGCAATCTTGGGTGTTCTATTATTCCACAACTCATAAGGAGTTTTCTTTAACAAGGGTCTCACTAGAACTCTATTTAAGACAGAACATGAAATTTTACAGCTTCAGCCTAAAAGTACTTAGAAAGATTGTATTCATTTAACATGGTTCTAGCCATTTATTGAAGAGTTATATTCTTCCTTTCTACCATACCATTCTGTTGTGGTGTTTTAGAAGTTGAGAAGTTGTGTGAGATACCATACTCTTCACAAAATCTATAAAACTTAGCATTCTTAAACTCTTCTCCATGGTCACTTCTAATATAGGTGATTTCCAAATCCTTGTAGTTCTAAATTCTCTTGACAAAGGTTTTAAAAACATTAAAACAAAAATCCTCGTGAGGGAGAAACAATACCCAAACATATCTAAAGTAATCATCTACTATTACTAATGCATAATGCATGCCTCCCAAGCCAGATACTCTAGTGGGTCCAAGTAGATCTATGTGAAGCAATTGCAATGGTCAAGAAGAACTTACATTGTTCTTAGCTTTGAATGAAGATTTGATGTGTTTACTTTTTTGACATGCTTCACAAACTCCTTTTGCAAACTTGATTTCACATAGACCTCTAATCAAGTTTTTTCTATTCAGTTTATTGAGAAGTTCCATGCTAGCATGTCCTAGCCTTTTATGCCAAGTTTTACTTTCGTTCACTATAAAGACTAAACACTTTGCATTATGGTTAACAAGAAAATTTAAATTAATCACATAAATATTATGAACTCTTCTACCAATAAACAAAATTTTGTTGTCACTCATCCTTGACACATAACATGTTGGTGGCTTGAACATAACTCTAAGGCCTTTGTCACACAACTGACTTACACTTAGCAAATTGTGTTTGAGTCCATCAACAAGTAATACTTTATCAAGGATAGGTGAGTCATCATCCTTACCAATTTTTCATATGCCAATAATTTTGGCTTCATCATTATTTTCAAAAGACACTTTTCCAGGTCCTTCAATCTTCTCTAATTCTATGAAGAACTTCCTTTCTCCTATTATTTGCTTTAAACATCCAATATCAAGATACCACTCTTGCTCCCTAACTTCAAATTTCAAGCACATCTGCAAAATAAGGAGAGTTATGTCTTAGGTACCTAAACCTTTTTGGGTCCTAGGGGGGTTAGCTATTGTCAACTGTTTATCATGCCTCCTAAAATGGCAATGATAGGCAATGTGGCCATATATTCCATAGCAAAAACAATCACCATCAAAGTGAGCTAGTGTCCTACTTCTAGATGGAACATGTACATAATATCTATTAGACTTGTAACTTCACTGAGCAATGTGTTTTGGAGTGTTTCTCACGTAAGGAATTATTTTGTGTTGTGTGTGTCTATATCCATAATTATGCTAATTTCTGTATCTGTGTACATCTTGCTTCTTAGGCTTCTATAAATGATACATATAAGCATAATTTGATATAGGAGGAGCATGGCTCAATTGTGTATGAATGTGTTGAGATTTACCTTTTGTGTCATTTATCTTGGTATTTCCCTTTTTGAGAATTTTTGGCATTCTTATGGGGTTAGGAACACTACCTTCCTTAGCTAAACAAAGACTATTTTAAAGGTAGAAGGAGTAGTTCAAGTAGAGGCATTGTAGCCTAATCCATGTTTAGTGGATGGGCTTTTTTAAACCTCAATGATGGATTCTAACTTCTCCTTTAGTGAATTTGTTGAACTATGAGAGACTCAACCTCCTTAGCTAGAGTTTTTTTACCCCTTAGCATAATCTTTTAAAGATTTGTTCTTTTTTCTAAGAGAGAAGGTGTTGGACTTAAGAGTCTCAACTTTCATAGTGAGCTTGGTGATTATAGAATACAATTCATCTCTAAAGTAGGAATCAAAAGGATTTACCTATTTATCACCATCACTATCACTTTCACTGTTGGATGAGTGTTTACTTGAGGATTCATCTGATTGCTTTTCAGTTGCCATAAGACAAATGTTAGCTAACTTATTTCTTGTTTCCTCCTTATCATGTTCAAAATCACTAGTATCATCCCAAGTAGCTTTGTACATTTCCTTTCCTTTCTTGGAAGTGTGTTTTTTAGCAAGAAACTTGCTCTTCTAAATCTTGGGATAATATGATTTTTCATGTCTTTTCTCATTACATCTATAGTAGATGAGTTGACTTTTACTACCTCTCTTATTATATCTCCTTGCCCTTTTACTCTTTTGGTTTGAAAGGAATCTCTTTACTTGATTGGTAATGAGTGTGAGATGTTATTCTTCATTACTATCTCCATCATCATTAGAAGAAAATGATGTTAGTAAATAAGGAATAGATGGACATTCAGAAAGTACCTCTTTGGCTTTTAGTGTCAAGTCTTTCTTTCCCATTCCTGTGTTTTTTGTTGGCTTTTTAAGAGTGATTTCATGGGCTAATAGCTTTCCTATAAGCTCATCAAATGATAGGGATTCCAGATTATTGGCTTCCTCTATAGTTGTTTTCTTAGCTTCCCACTTATCTTTCGAAAGTGCTCTCAGAATTTTTGCAACCATGTCCTCATTTAAATAGGGCTTTCCCAGAGTTTTGAGAATACCCACAATCTCTATAAATCTATTGTACATCTCATAATAGTTTCACCAGGTTGATATATGAATGTTTCATAGGTTGATATACAAATGTTTCATACACGTATGTATGCATTTGTATCTTTTTTTTTTCTTAACTTCATTGGTTCCTTCATGTTGAGTTTGCAATGTGTCTCATATTTTTTGGTTGATGTACATATTTCAACTTAACATATTGAGATTTGTGGATTACACAAGATCTAACACGCATTGCTTGTATATTCTTTAGTTTTGCCTTTTTTTCTTCAATAGTCCATTCACTTTTAGGCTTTGGTATAAGAACTTCTACAACTAGTTTTGTTGGAACTTATCTTCCTTCTTCAATAATGTCCTACAAATCAATGGTTTCACTATCAAGAAAGATCTCCATATGATTCTTCCAGTACCTATAGTCATCTCCCCTAAAGAATGGTGGCTTGTGGATTGATTGTGATTCTTCATGACTTGCCATGATCTTTGCTCTGAGTACTTAAGCATTGATAAAGATACTAGCTCCGATACCAATTATTGTCCCTTGATGCCCTAGAAAGGGATTAAATAGGGCAATGACAAGTAATTAAAAATAAAAACTAAATGTGAAAATGAATGAAGAATCAAGACACGAGATTTATGGAGGTTCGAAACAACTTGTCAATGTCATCTCCTTTAGTATTGCCACTAGAGTCTTCACTATCAAGATAGTTTAAGGTGTTATCAACCACCATTACAACAGTAGTTTTCGGGCACTACCAACCAAGTCATTACAAGTAGACTTATGGATGCTACTAAAACTTTATCCCAAAGTAGTTTTCATGTACTACCTTAAATATTTCATAAAGTATGGTTTTTAAGATTCCTAATTAAGCATTTCCTCAAATAAAATACAACCTTAAAGATAAGGATAACTTTCTCACTTAAGTAATAGAACACTTTAACGTACACTCACAAAATATACTTGATCTAGTTTAAAGTATTGAGACAATTTAACTTGTTCTTCAAACTATGTTTTAAAGATAACACTTACAAACTTTAAATAATGAACTTCTCTTGATTGCTAGATCACTTTTTATTCACCCTTTTTACTTGAAAATAGCTTTCACAATAGAATACTCACTTAATGGAATGATTTTCTCTATTTATTTATGTTGAAAGCAGGTCCTTTTATAGGTTAAAATAAAGAACTAGCCATTGAAAGAAAGTTGTCACTTCATATTATAGGTGTAGACATTTAATGCCTGTTAGGAATTCTCCATGCTTTTTGTTGAGTCATCAACCATCATTGATTTCATGAAAACAAGCGGTTGTCAAGCAAAATACAAATTCAACCATCGTTGGTACTAACGAAACGCCTATTAGGACTGGCCGTTAGAGAGAAGTTTGTCTTAGTGCTTCTCTTTTGACGTTATGATTTGTTTATTCAACTAATTTCAATGGTTGTTAGATATTTTTCAATGCTTGTTGGACTTCAGTATCAACCCCTGTTGAGATATGAATAATACTAGTTGTAGATTTTTAAGAAGGTGTGAACTTGATGCTCTATTTTCTAAGATTTTCAATAGTACATCAATGGCTATTGATGAACTTTCAATGCCCATTGAATATCCTCAACGTCTCTTACGTTGTTGAGAGTGACTTGTTGAAGGGTTTAGAAACTTTAGCTCAATCTATGGAGCTTTTTGAACGTCTATTGGTAGGATCTAATGCCCGTTTCGAGATCTTGAGAGTTTTGCTCAATTCAAGTCACTTGATCTAACGCTTGTTATAAAAATGCAATACCTATTGAGGAATCAAGAACCACGCCTGTTGCGAAGTTCAATGTACATAGCTCATGCGTTTAAGTTATCTAACATTTGGTGTAGCAGAGGACAATGTTTATTATGAGATTCAGAAGACTTTGCTCATGCTAAGGTGATATTCCAATGCCTATTGAGTTCCTTTAACGCCTCTTGCTAGAGTCACAACACCTGGTAAATTATGGCAATACCCATTGCACTGCTAAGCTTAGTTTCCTTGATCTTTACTCTTTTAATACTTAAAGTTTCCAATCATAACTCTTTCTCCAATTATCATGGTTCAATGAATTGATGTACTTGCAAGAATTAACACAGATAACTTGGACAAAGGTTAGCTCTTAAATGTGTTTGTGATAATTAAAACAAGGTTTGATTCAACATAATCTACTACATAGGTTTTGGTATCTCGATCAAATCCAAATATCTCTTATTTGTTTTTCATTAATGATAGTTTAGTTTTTTTTTTAAAGCTTCCAGGAATGAGTGTTCTATCAATGTATGAAGAAGCTTTAGGACAAGCCATTAATTTTGGAAAATCCATTTTGTCTTTTAGTCCAAATACATCTACTCAGGTTATGGAGTATATAAAATCTTTGTTTAGCATCTTGTGGTGGAAAGGCATGCAATTTATTTGTGACTACCCACGTTCTCCATGCATAATAAACAAATTTGATTTGGATACTTAAAGGGACTAGGTGCTTACGCGTCTGAGAAGTTGGAACTCAAAATTATTTTCAATTGGTGGCAGGGAGTGTTTGATAAAATCGGTGCTTCAATCCCTTTCAACCTATGTTATGACTTGTTTTAAGATCCCTGATTTGATTTTAGGGACGTTGAGGACCTTTGTGCTAACTTTTGGTAGGGCACCTATGAGGATAAGAACAAGATGCATTAGAAAACTTAAACCTTTCTTTGCTAATTGAAATGTGCTAATGGTATGGGGTTTAGAAATTAGAAACTCTTCAACCAAGTAATGCTTATAAAACAAGTATGGAGGGACCTCACTAGGCCTTCATCTCTTATTGCCCGAGTTTTGAAAAGGAAGTATTTCCCTACTTTGGATTTTCTTTAAGTGGGTTTCGGTCCCAACGCTTCTTATATCTAGAGGAGTGTGTTGTAGGCTAGAGAACTTCTAAAAAAAGGTTTAAGGGTGTGGGTCGAAGATAGGAGTAGCATGAAGATCTATGAAGATTATTAGTTGCCCACTTCACATAGTTTTAAAGTTGTTTAACCAAGAACACTTCCACAGGATTCTCTAGTGTCTATGTTATTGTTACTAGATGATCAGTGGAATAGGGATGTTATAGAACAACATTTTCTCTAGTTTGAAGCTAATATCATTCTAAGTTTGTCGAGGCTATGATTTTTTAGAGCAGATGGTGTGTTTTGGAACTTTAACAAATGTGGGACATATAATGTACGACGTGGTAGCATGGAGTATCGCATAGTCGGGACCGGAATCATCAGCCATGGTATTGCAACAATGGTGAAAAGGCATCTGGAGATTGTCCCTTCCACTAAAGTTAAAAATTTTAATTCAGAGAGCATGTTTGAATATTGTCCCTAAGAGTATTAACCTTTTAGATCATCATGTACCACTACATAACACCTTGCATGCAATCTTTCAATGTGCAACATCCAAAAAGGCATGGTCTTATAGCCCTTTTGGATCCTTAGTTCGATAGGTTGGATCTTTTGAAGTTATGAATGTTGTTATGTTAGCCAAGAGTTGTTTGAGTCGAGAGGAGTCTGAAGTGTTTTGTGTAATGTGTTGGCTTCTTTGGAATTGTAAGAATAATGAGATCCATAATAGGCAAGCTGGAGTGAGATAGATCAATAATGCAGAAACCTTTTTATGTGGAGAATATGGGGATGCTAAGTTACATACTCGACGTCAATCACAACCTGCTAATATTGCTCCCTCTCACTGGACTGCTTCCACCATTGCGCTGTACATGCTCAATGTAGATGGGGAATTATATTCAAGCTGGAGTTGGGGCAGTTATCCGTGATTAGAAAGGAACTTATATGGAAGCTCGAACAGTAAAATGTTGTAGTCCTCTATCAGTTTTGGTTGTGAAGCTACTTGTAATGAGGAATATATTGCACTTTGCCTTAGACTGTGGTTTGGTTGATATTGAGGTTACATCTGACTTAAGGAAGCAATTTCTTTAATTCTTAGAGAAGAAGTTCGGTTTGAGATGGGTTTTGTCATTGAGGATATAAACACGCTAGTGATTCACTACGGAATGAAAGGTTTTAATTGGGTTCAACATGAAATGAACAAACCAGCAGATGCCTTAGCTAAGGTAGGTTTGGATTGTGAGCATGAGGCTGTTTAGTTGGAGGATGAGGGCCCGATTTGACTTCACAACCTTCTCTTTTTTCTGATTTAGCTTTGTTTGTATCTTGGCTTGTCTTTGCTGATCATTTTGGGTGTACTCTTTTCCCTTAAAGGGTTTTTCCCTTTGGGTTTTTCTATTTAAGATTTTTAACGAGGCACCTCGTTTGTATTCTTGGCCAAGTGAATCAAATTGTTTTTCTCTCAAAAAAAATTATCTATTTACAAATAATGGTTGTTTATGCAATATGATTATACTACGATAAATGCCATCTCATTTTTTAATCATAATATGATTGTACTATAATAAAAGTCTCATCTTTATCTATAAACCTATCACGTATTTTTGTGAATGCATTGATTGAAATGTTAGGTTGTACCACGACACAAAATGTTTAAATAATTTTTTTTTAATTTTAATTGAATTAAATTCGAGCTATTTGAATCAAATTAAATAAAATATTTTTTTGGGCTAATAGAGTCAAAATTTTTGTGTTATTTGATTTCTCATTTTGGATTTTTTCGTATCATATTAGATTAATTTAAATGATTTTAATGGAAAGATTTAGCGAAGATTTTCATTTAAGTCTAAAGTTGTCACTCTATTAACTCTAATTATTGTTGACTTAAATTTTATTATGAACACTAACTTTGAATTAATTTTTATCAAATGAATCATTCAATTTCTAGCCTTCAAATTGATGATTGAATTTATGACTTTTTTATTTAGACTAAGCACAAATGCGCATAGTTATTGAATCGTGAAACTCATTTTTTGAATTAAACTAAAAAAGAAATTGGAATGAATGACTTATAGACCCCCAAATATACTTAATTAATCATACCAAAAAAGTAAAAGAAATTCAATATATACATCATCAACATAATAACTTTGAGGTTGACATTTAACCAATAAAAATCCAATTGCTATAATGATAAAATTTAGTGACTCTAATATTTGAAATAATAAATTAGTAAAAATTGTAAAAATTATTGTTTTTTCGTTTTTCTCTTAAAATTTATTTTTCATTAATAAAATCCCTTAATTGTATTTTTTGTAATATTCTTCTCAGTTGAATTTCTAGCCATTTGATTGCTAAAAATTACTTAGATGTGATATAAAATAATTTGGCTCAACTCCACTCATAATAAATTGATTCGTATCAAATGCTTGACGTCACCAAATAAAGAAATGTTGACTACCACCAGCTTTCTAATATATATTAGCCTTTCTTTCTTACTATTCCACTATAAGTTATTCTTTAGGTGGCAAATGAATCAAGTTAAGTCATTTTGAGTTAGATCATTTTTAGAACAAGTTAAATTTCAAATTTACATTTAAAAATAATATTGTAGATTGAATTACATCTTTGTTATTAACCTTTTTAAAAATATTTTTTAAAAACTTCTATTTAGATTTTTTTTATTATTTACATGATATTGTCTCATAATTTAAAAAGTAATTTTTAAAAAAAATTATTTTTTTAGTTAGAAAATTTTGTATAAACAAAACTTGATAACATTTTTTATTTAAATGTTTAATAAATTAAATATAATTTATTTTTTAAACATATAACTATATCTACAAAAAAAAAATGAGTAATTAAATTAAATTCATATAGAATTGAAAATATTTTTTAAAAATTTTTCAATAAATTTTAGATATTTTAAATAATTTAAACTAGGTCATTCAAATCAACCTACTGGTCAAGTTGGTTCATTTTTTATTTATTTTTCAAAATATCCATTTATATTCTTTATTATTAGTGTAAAATTTGCTCATAATTTGTTAGAAACATTTAATTTTCTTTTAGGTAGATTTTAAATAAACATAACTTGAATAAAATTTTTTATTTTTATTTAAATGCTTAATAAATTAAATGTAGTTTATTTTTTTTTAAGCAAATGACTATACTTTAAAAAAACAACTAATTGAATTAAGTGTGTGTAGAATTGAAAATCAAAACAATATTTTTAAAATTTTTAAATATTTTAATGATTTGGGTCAAATCGGGTCATTTTGAATTTCATTCCAGATCAAGTTGATTCAATTTTTTTCTATCATTTTCAAGTCTGGTAAAAAATTGCAACCACTAGATTTCATCAAATAAATAGTACCTTTCAAATATCATCAATACAAACACTATGATATGTGAAGCTCAAAATACTGTGAATACTTATGAGGTCATAATGTAGCTTAAATCTTAAGTGCTTCTTTGTCTTGTACACAAAGTCAATCCACGATATATATATATATATATATATATATGGTGTCACATGACTATAGTACAACACACTTTCAGCACACTACTTTTTACTTTATTATTGGTTCATGTGAGGGGGAGAAGTTCATGTTCTCTTGGTCCTCTTCTCTTTTGTTGGCCTCTATTTTTTTTCACCTCATCATCTGAACCAGTTTACTACCAAAGAGTAGATGGGACTATAGAAACGCGGTTCAACATATCTTTATCCTCAGGAAGTGCAAATGTCTTCTCAACACAATTTATGATGACTTGTCATGAGCCAGAAGTAGGCATGTCCATTGTTGGAGTAGACTCCTTTTTTATCCATTTTAAGTCCTTTTTATAGCATTAGGTTGAGGGTCTGTGTTTGGTGATGGTTGGGTTATAGTATGGTTTGGACCATATTTGACAATATAGTGTGTTGTAAAGAAAAGTGGTCGTGAAATAATTATACTAAGAGTGAGCTGTAAAATATTTTTTTTAGTGCTTTTCACATTGGATAGATCCAATCTTATTCCATCTCTTTCCCTATAAAAGGAGAAGTAATGTGTGTGTGTGTGTGTGTGTGTGTGTCTATATATATATATATATACACACACCTAATTAAGATAAAGAATATCATTCAAACCTATCTAAACCCTTTCTTTTGTCTCTCAATCTACCCTTACAATATCCAGTCTTTCCAATTCTAAAAAAGCAAGACAATTTGCTAAAGAAAGTTTCAGCCAAGGAAATTTGGATTTGGCTATCAAGAACATTGTGACAGCCATAGAATATAATCCTAAATTGCTTGGTATATGAGATTATATCACTGCATATATAGTTCACAAGATAGTTTCATGCAATAAGAGTTGGTATAACTATTGGCGATTAAAGATTTTTCAACTGACACAGAAACCATCTGCAAACAATATAAGAAATTAGCATTGAGGGTGCATCTTGACAAAAACAAGTTTGTTGCTACCCCATCTACTTTCAGGTTTATCAACCAAGCCTGGAATCTTTTATTAAACCCCAAAAAGCTGAAAGCTTATGACTTTAAGCTACAAAGGAGCCGATCAAAGAAAAGCAAGTTTTCATCTAATTTTTCCAAACAACCATCTTCAAACTCTTTCAAATCTTGGTTATCAAGAACGCAAGATCACAGGCCTATTACCACACAATGCAGCCCTATGTCCTTTGACAACATCAAGCCAGCAACTAAGAGGTGCAAGGCTAATGCAAAATTTTGAAGGAAATCATGTAAAATCAAGTATATATAGCTCAGCCCTCACAACTTTTTTGTAATTCATTTACTTTGTAATGAAGTAGTTGAATTCCAAAGCTCATAATTTTTCCTTTCTCATTATAAATGTCCTTGAATATACAATAGATGGTCTGACACGATTGGGTTTGTTTACTAATTTATATACTTTGTTAATAATTGATGTGGATTGAAGGCAACCATGTGGAATTACTTGATTTTTCCCTAAAGAAACCAGTTGTAAATTTTTTCAATGAAGCAACCAAATTTTGAGTACTTCTTCTAGTTGCATTTTAGTTCTTACATAATGTTGTTACCCTTAATAGAATACTATGAATTCATTCAAGAGAAAAATTAATGTAAAATCAAATATTGTTGAATTTGAGTAAGTCAAAAGGCATAACTTTTCATCTACAAAATGTTGATTAACAAATAAATAGATATGATCAATTTTTATCACTACTGGTGGTTGTTTTGAAGATTTGAAATTTTACCTTTTAGTGTTGCACAAACCTTTTACAAGTCTTGGATTCTTAATGAGCCAAATGATGTTTTATTCTCTATTAGTCAGAGTCATGAAACAAATATTCCATCAACTCATGAAATCTCTAAGTTGAAACCCTTGGTCGGAACTATGCATACTTTGATAAGACTTGCAATATCTCTATAAAACAAATAATGAAATAACTTTAATAGTTGATGGTCTTTTATCATACAGAAGGAACAAATGAAGGTTGGACTCCGTTTTCCCCTTTATCCTGCCTTACTAAGCTTTATCATTACCCACTCGATTCCATTAACCCAGCTGCATCTGAACACTATTAGAATTGTAACTAGTCTTATAGAAATTTATAGAGTAAAAGCCCTTAGGCTCATGACATTGCACATCCAATACTTATACATCATCACTCGCAGGTCTAGCGAACCATTCCTAGCCTTAAGTGCCAAAACGGGGAGTAAGATCGTGTTCTTCCTTCCATCTTCTCTAACGGATTGATTAGATAAATTTTTCTTCATCTACCATTCCTTTGATTTTGTTAATCTCTTCAAAAAATGTATAGACAAACCCTTTGTCCCACCACTTGAGACAATGGGAACCTGTTGTCCCTCGCTATTGGCAAATGTTCCAAAGTTCAGCCTTTTTAGAAGAAATGCATTCATTGATTCAACCAAAAACATTGCAGGACTATTGAGTTTCATGCTAGAAAGCTAAAAGGTAATGAATTTTAAAAGAGGAGGTTGAACCCTACAGACTAAAGCCAAAGAAGAAGAGAACCAAAAGTATACACTCTGGCTTTAGCCTTTTATACTTAACTAATATCTATTAAATATTCTAAGATGTAAGTGATATGAAGTTCTTAAGACTGTTTATTCAAATAAGGATGCTGAGGAAGACATATTGGACATTCTTCCTTTGAGTGTTGAGGGCAAATCGATGGTAGAGAGCATCCTCATTCATCATCCCAAACCAATTGGGGTTGTGATCCGAGAACCATCTCCTCCTCCACCCACCAAGACGACTCTCCTTCCTCTTACTTCCATAAATAAAGGGATGGGGAAAGTCGTGGAAAAGACGAAGGGAGGGAAAAAGAGGAAGAATGCCTTCATTGGGGAGAGCAACTCTAAGGTTAAGCAGGGGGCCAAGAGAAGATAGAGGTCCTGCAGGCCCTTAGAGAGGGGTGTCTAAACCCCAAAAAATGGTTGGAGACCAACTTAAATGGCACAATTTGGAACTTTGTCATTTGTAACAAGTTTTTGGAATTTATCAATCTTCAATCGGATCACCAGAAGTGTTCGAGCATTCGTTCTGTAGACCTAAAGCGCTCGACATTATGTACCTTCTGTGGGGCCTGCAAGTGCTCAAAGAAAGCTATTGAATGAGACGTACAACTGAGGAGGTCTCCACTATAAGTGCTTGTCACCCTCTCCCTCATTCGTCATTAGTTTTGTACATGGTTTTATATACTTGTTGTGTTCTCAAACAAGTGGCTCAAGCTAAAATAACAAAGCTTATAGAGGAGCACAAAACAGAGGTAGCCAAGCTCCTGCACGACAATGCCTTAAAAATAAAAGATAAAAAGTTAAAGGTATTGAAGCTGGATAAGGCTCCAACTTTGAAGGAAAAAGAAATAAGACAAAAGGAGGAACAGTTGGCTAAGAAGGATAACCAGCTAAAGATTACATATTCAGCCATCAGGGTTTTGCACAACTATGTGAAATATATGGTTACTCCTAAGAATACCAAAAAGGCTAGAACCTCATCCATACTTTTGTTAGTTATGACGGCTTATAGGCAAAGTGTGAAGAAGGTCCTGGAGTAAGATCAACCAGGGTTAGATCTCTCTAAGCTGAAGTGCATAGACTTAGGCCAAATTTATGAAGCTTATGTTGCTCGTATTAAAAGAGACAACGATGGGCGATAAGCCTTTAATACACCCTATCCCACCGTTTAATTCCAATTGAACAACCCACACAGTGAAGGTAGTCATGGTTTCAGGACCTAAGGGGGTATCATCCTCTGAAGCCAAATTTGCTAGTGGCGAACTTAATGCATCCTTATTCGAGATGGCAAGGCTTATTCCCCCCTCCCTCCAGCCATTCCGAAGAAAGATGCTCAAGGTAGCGACATTCAAGCTGGTGATGCTCCTTTTACTTCTTCTGTTCCAATAACTGAAGCTCCTATAGAGGTAGTGGACTTGAAAGGTTCTCCTGTTGCCAAAGAGATACCAAATGTAGAAAACCTCCCCTCCAAAAACCTAATAGAGACTACCATTGTAGTAGACCCTCCTCCTTCTTCATCAAAATAACTTATGCTCCTCCTTATAGTTTTGTAATCTGTTGTAATAAACAATCTTTTGCAATAATTTTTGCCTTCATTTCTTACTTGTTTCTTTGTTTTCTTTAAAATGCATAATAGAAGAACAAGTGATAGCACACCAAGCTTATATATACTTATACTTAATAATTTGCAGCTAATTTTCTTTAGACAAACGAACTTTGAATTGGAAAGCATCTAAGCTTATAACTATTGAATGAGTATATCTAATGTTAAACTTGAAACAACCAAGTGTAAGAGATTCAAAGTTACAAGTTCAAATATTAAGTAATAAATGCCTAAGTATAAGAATTCTTAAGAGTAATCAGTTGATACATAACTTTAAGTAACGAGTTATACTAGATGTAAAAACTTGATAAGTTGTAGTATTTCTTACTCTATAGTGAGATAGTCTTTTAAGTGGGCCTTTGTAAAACTGGACGTGTAAGGAAGAATTTAGCTTGACCACACTCATGAACTATTTTTCAGACCTCTTTAATATTAGTAGATGTGTTATAGCTTTAGAATGGACTTTCAAACCCATTTTACTTTGCTTTTGATAGAATTTATGGCTTTATTAAACGAGCTAAATCCTTTTCCTTATTAAGATAAAGACTAATATGGCTTTTAAAGGAGAGTCAAACCCACATCTTTCACTTTTGGCTTTTAAAATTGATGGAACTTTATACTTAGTATAGTTTTATGGCTTTTTATGGCCAAATCTAGGTTCATGTCTTTGTTAAAATAAAGAATAACATGGCTTTTAAGGGAGCCAAACTCATTATGAATAGCGTGTATTGAAGTATCTTTTTTATTGATAATATTTATGAAGATTGTTTACATTCCAGAATCTTGAGACTAGTTTCCCCCAAAAGTTGCTAACTGGTATGCTCCAATTCTTGTCACCTTTTGGACTAGGTATGGTCCTTCCTAATAACTCCAAGTTTCCCTACCCCAGCATCTCCTTTGCCTATTTTAGCTTTCCTAAGTACAAGATCATCTTTCTGAAAAGAATCTTTTTCGAACTCTTTTGTTATGATATAAAGCAACTTTTGCTTTGCATGTTGTTGCATAAATGGCTACTTGTTCTCTTCGCTCTTCAAGTAGGTTAATATATAACTTTACTCTTTCATTGTTATCATTTGGATCGAAGTTCTGGACTCTGGGAGTACTCATGTCGATCTCTACTAGGATTACTACTCTCATTCCATAAGCTAGACTAAGGGGGATTTTTCATAGGCTTTTTTAGGGGGTCATTCGGTATGTTTAGAGAATGTGAGTTAGTTACTCAACCCCACTCTCCTTTAGCTTCATCTAGCCTTTTCTCTAATCCGTTGAGGATGGTCCTGTTGGTGACTTTTGTTTGCCCATTTGTTTGGGGATGGGATACTGAGGTGAATCTCGGGTTGATGTAAAGATTCTTACAAAATTGTTAAAGCTATCACAATCAAACTATTTTTCATTGTTCGTGATCAAAGTGTTCAAAATGTCAAACCTACAAATAACCTATTTTTAAAAGAAATTTTTTACCTTTTCAGTTATGATGGTGGCTATTGCTTCTGCCTCTATCCATTTGGTGAAATAGTCAATAGTGACAATGATGAATTTTCTTTGTCTTATCGCTTGAAGGAAAGGTCCAAGGATATTATTCCCCAAACAATGAATGGCCAGGGATTAATAATATTGGTCTGCTGAACTACTTGGATTCTAGGGATTTTGTCATGTTTTTGACATTTTTCATAAGATTGGACTAATTCTTGTACATATTGTTTGATGGTAGGCTAATAGAACCCTTAAAGTAAACCTTTAGGGCTATGGTGTGTGATCTTTCATGGGTGTCATAGATCCCTTCGTGGATTTCTTTAAGAATATAGTTGCCCTCCTCCTTGGAAATGCATTTTGTCCAAGGGTGCGTAATTGATGTCCTATAGAGTATTTCCTTATGGTATGAGTATTTGGGTACTTTTTTTCGCACCTTTAAAACTTATGCCTGATCTTTTAGTAATTCTCCTTTGTCGAGGTATTAGATGATCAGTCTCATTCATGTGTTCGGTTCAGCGATGTTCAGGATCTCTTATTCAGCTATGACAAGTTGTAGTCGTTCTTTACTAAATGAGAAGTTCTGGAATGCTTCTCTATGCTCTGCTGTTGTTTTGGCGATGTTGTTAGCTTCAGCATTCCCTTCCTATGGGATTCAAGTAATGATCCATATTCCTCCTTATTAGGTGAGTTTGCTAAATAAGGATTGACACCCATTTAAATACTCTACTAGATTGTCATCCTCAATTTGAAAGTCTCTTGTGACCTGGTTAATGACTAGCATAGAGTCGGTGCACACTTACAGCTCTTCTTCTTTCACTTCAAAAGCTAATGTAAACTCCTTGATCAAGGCTTCATATTTTACGCCATGTTAGTAATGTTGAATTTTAAAGCAACAGTATATACTATTTTAATTTTACTAGGGCTTTGGAGAATCACTCCAGCTCCTGCTCTATGTTTGTTAGAGGCTTCATCTACATGTAAAGTTCATATGTCCTTTGATGGTGCATTTGTCTCTTATCATTCCATAATAAAGTAAGCTAAACATTGGGCTTTCAAGGCCATTTAGGGTTTATATTTGATATCATGCTCACTAAGTTGAAAGGCCCAATGTACGTCTCCCTGAAGTATCCAACGTTTAGAGAGCTTTTTGTAAGGGTTGGTCAATCCAAACCACAATGCTTGGAAATAAGGTCTTCATTTTTCTACTGAAGTCACTAGCGCCATGGCAAGTTTTTCTAGCTTTGGATGCCTTCTTTCAGCCTATGGAGGACTTTGTTAGTATAGTAGATTGGAAGTTGTTCACCCTTCCCTTTGCAAATAAGAATAGAAACTAATGTTTCTAGTACAGCTGCCAAGTACATGTAAAGCATTTCACCTTCTTCGACAATAAGGTAAGGAATGTCTTTAGTTCCTCGAACATCATCTGTCAATCCTCTGACCATCTAAAGTGCATTACATTCTTCAAGCTTCTGCAAAATGAAAGGCATCTTTTTGCCAAACAAGAGATGAATCGTCCTAAGGTTGTAATCCTCTCATTTAGCTTTTAAACCTCATTGATGGTTTTTAGAGGTTTCATGTCTATGATGACTTGGATCTTTTTAGAATTTGCTCCAATGCCTCATTTTGAAATCATGAACCCCAAGAATTTGCCTACTTTAACCCCAAAGATAAATTTTCTAATTTTAGCTTTATGTTATACATGTTCAAAACACTAAAAGCCTCTCGCAGATCATCTGTATGGGATTCATCAATTTTATTTTTCACAATGATATTATCTATAAATACTTCTACATTATTAACAATTTGGTCTGTGAATATAAAATTTATGAGCCTTTAGTAAGTTGCTCTTACATTCTTCAACTCGAAGGGTATTTATGCTTAGTAATATATTTCTTGGTCTGTCATAAATATAGTTTTCTCTTCATCTTATAGATCCATAGCTATCTGGTGGTATCCTTACACCACATCCAAATAGTTATACCTAGAAAAAAAA
>CATIWR010209184.1:0-14065 GCA_949677035.1 Omphalea diandra | reverse complement strand
TGTCATGAGAGGTTAATTTCAGTTGAGAAGAGGATAAATTACTTACCTATTATCCCAGAATTGGAAAACCTTAGGCAGCTCACTATTCTCCCTCTCTTTTTCTTCTTCTTCTTCTTCTTCTTCTTCTTCTTCTTCCTTTCTTCCTTTCTTCTTCTTCCTTTGCTCTCTCTTTGTTTCTAGTATAACCCATGTTTTTTTACTCAAAATTTGACCCTAATTAGCAGATATAAACTTATTATAATAATATAAAATTGTGGTTCTTCATTTCCATTGGTTGGAAGGTCACTTTTCCTCTTTTAGTCCCTCTTCTTCACTCCTTCATCACCTTCGTCCATCTCCTAATTCCTAGATGCTCCTTATGATTTTAATTAAGCTCTAAAACACCATTATTTATGATGCCATAATAAGCACACAACATGAAATAATTTGTCATATAACTATGCAAACACTGCATATATGTTCAAGTATCCCAATAGCAACGGTGCCATTGTCATTGTCGTGTTTTTACAATTCACATGTCTAAATAATTATTTATCCTGTACATATGTTCATGTGAGATTTCATATCATTTGTGCAATGAATATATTCATGTGATAATGCCAATGAATTGGGATGGGGATGTTACAAGATTGTCAAAATAAAAAAAGGGGAGATTGTTGGACTAGGCTATTTGAATCTAAGTCAAGACTCTCTTTTGATCTTGACAATATAGATTTAAAAGTTTTAATGTCAATTTTAAGTTTTGTTTTTACAGTTTATAAGAGTTATCTTTATTGAAAGTCAAAATCTTCATCTTTTAAAAGAACATCCAAATTTGCAGTTGGTATCCCCTAAATCGCGATGGCAACATTGCCATAAGAGTGGATGAAGCTAGGTTAGAGGAATTCGCAAGTGAATTCGCAGCTGCGACTTAGTTGAAGGAGCCTTGGTTGAATCACAAGGAATTCACTGCAGCATTTGATTCTAAGGTCGCGATCGCAAATTCCATAGTGATAAAGGAGGGAACCAATGCTACAACCACAACATGCCAAGTGTCCAAGGCAATTATTGGAAATTAAAATCATGATCGTGACTCAAGAAGTTGAGGTTTACTCATTAAATAGAGGAATTAGTGATCCCAGTTATGCCCATGACAAAGTAAACTTGTGACCGTGAAGTTTAAGATCCATTACAAAAACCAAATGCTACTTTTCTTAGACAACTGACATGTGAACTAACCGTTAGACACAAGATGGGGTTCTTGCATAAATTTTTGGCTCCTCAGTGTAAATTAAAAATTTGCGACGGTAAAATGGTAGTAGCGATCGTGACTTCCTCCTAACAAGCTTTTAATGTAAAAATTGCCTAGCACAATTAAGAGATTTAGGGATAGTTTTAGAGTAATGTCTCTTTGGTGGATGTGGGCTATAAATACTCCACAAAACTGATGTTAATGTAAAAGAAGAACCATTGATAGTGTCAAAACTCTTACAAAGTTAATTCTCTACTTTAATTTCTTATTTGTTTATACATAGTTTGGTGTGAGCTTTAAACACCTTGTGTAGGGTTTGAGAGTGACCTTAAATAGAAAACTCTTGTTTAGGCTTGAGACTTAGCCTAGTTATAAAACTCTTGCATAAGTTTAGTGTGAGCCTTAGGAAAACAGTTGTGAGGTTTTGTGTGAGCCTCAAACACTAGGTTGAGTGTGAGCCTTGGCAAAACACTTTTAAGGTTTGGTGTGAGCCTAAACACTAAGTTGAGTGTAATCTTGTAAAACACTAGGGATTGAGTGAAACACCCAATTGGTGAATTGGGGAGTGGATGTAGGTTAGTTAATACCTGAACCATTATAAAACTCTTATGTTCATTCTTATCCTACCCTTTCTTTAATCTTTAATTTTTATGAGCTTCCTCCAAATCAAAAGTTCAAACTTGCCATCAATTCAACCCCCCCCCCCCCTTCTAGGTGCACTAGAGCCACCATCTAGCAAAACTTATAGAGTTTTTAATAAGAGTTCTATAGTTAATGAATAGTCCATGAATATTGTATTTGATGAATCTAGTAAACTTGATCTTGGAAAAGGATCTCTTGTTGATAATATTATAGGTGATTTTGAGAAATTGGAACTAGAGTCAACCTCAAGAGATATGAAAAAAGACCATGATAAAAACAAATCATTAAGAGAAGAAAAGGAACCTCAACATTAATAAATTGAAACCCTAAATCAAGATCTTCCTAAGGATTAGAGATTCTCCAAGCATCACCCAAAGGACTTAATCATTGATGATACATCTAAGGGTGTAAGTACTAGATCTCAACTCAATTCTTTAGATAGTAATCTTCTATCTGTTTCTCAATTTGAGTCAAAATCTATTGATGAGGCTCTTGATGATGGAAGTTGGGTAATTGCCATGGAAAAGGGACTTAATAAATTTAAGAGAAACAATGCATGGGAGCTTATTCTTAGGCCTAAGGAACACCTTATTATAAGATATAAATGGGTGTTTAGGAATCAGTTAGATGAACAATGGTTCATCATTAGAAACAAGGCTAGATTGTTTGCTAAGGGATACAACAAAGAGGAATGCATTGACTATGATGAAATCTATGCCCTCGTTGCAAGATTTAAGGCAATTAAGATTCTTTTAGCATATGTATGTCACATGAATTTCAAACTTTTCCAAATGGATGTTAAAAGTGCCTTGTTAAATGGTGTCTTTGAGAAGGAAGTTTATGTTGAACAATCTCCTAGTTTTGAATCTCATATCTTTCCAAGTCATGTTTTCAAATTGAATAGAGCCTTGAACGGTTTGAAACAAGCTCTAAGAGCTTGGTACAAAAAGCTTAGTTCATTTCTTTTGCAAAATGATTTTGAAAAGGGGGAAGGTTGATACAAACCTTGTTTACTAAAAACCATAATCATGATACACTCATTGTACAAATATATGTTGATGATATCATATTTGGTTCTATTAATGAATCTCTTTATAAGGATTTTGCTAAGTGTATGACTTTAAAATTTGAGATGAGTATGATCAGAGAGATCAAATTATTCCTTGGCCTACAAATCAAGCAAATCAAAAAAGGCATTTTCATTAACCAAGCCAAGTACACAAAGGATATACTCAAGAAATTTGGCATGAAAGGATGCAAAGTAGCAAAGACACCGATGAGTGCTACCATCAAACTAGACAAGGATGAATTGAGTAAACCCGTTGATAAGGTATGATTGGTTCTCTACTCTATCTTATTGCTTCTAGACTCGATATCATGTTTAGTGTATACATGTGTGCTAGATTTCAATCTTACCCTAAAAAATCGCATTTTAATGTTGTTAGAAGGATTTTTAAATTGTTGCATGGCACATTGCATTTAGGTATATGGCATCCTAAAGATTCATCATTTAGCCTTATAGGTTATTCAGATGTGGATTATGTCGACAATCTTCTAGATAGAAAGAGCACTTCTGAAATTTGCCAATTCATAGGAGAATGCTTAGTATCTTAGTTTAGTAAAAAATAAGTTTCAGTTGCCTTGTCTATCGTCAAAGCAGAATATGTAGTTGCGGGTTGTTGTTGCACCTAAGTTCTTTAGATGAAATAATAATTAAAGTATTCTGGCAAAGTTATTGATCACATTCCCATCAAAGTGACAACACTAGTGCAATAAATCTTTCAAAGAATCCCATCTAACACTCTAAGAGCAAACATATATATATTAGGCATCATTTTCTTATAGATCATGTCCAAAATGGTAATGTAGTGTTGGAGTTTATCGACACTAATCATCAACTTGTGGATATTTTCACTAAACCTTTCATTGAAGAAAGGATAAACTTTATGAAGAGTGAGTTAGGAATGCTTGATGAAAGCTCCTTGAAGTGAAAAACTAGATCTTTTAGAATGCTTTTTGTGCGGTGTATTATTCTTGAATGATTATTTGGTATATGTGATGAATGTGTAGTGTACTTTTTTGGATGTCTCAATTTTTTTATGCAATTGTGCCTCTCTATGCCAATTTGCATGAATTAAGCATCAATATATTAAGTGGATCATAACTTAAAAGGTGGAATCTGATCTTTTCTTGTTTACTTTTCTTGCCTTGTAATTTGTGATCGCTACTTCATGTTTTCCGATCACGATTTACAAGTACTTAGCAATTCATTTGTCATCCATCAATTCACGACTGCTATTTTCAATCTCCACCGTAAATTCTTTCAAAATTCAAAAATTTTAACCATTGACCCTATTGATTTTTAAGGATTTTTTTTATTGTTACTCAGATATTTTGTAATTAGCGATTGCGACTTGTTCTTCGCGGTTGTGAATTTGAGTAACTACCAAGCATTAACTGATTTGACTACCAACTGATGGCACTCTCTCATTAAAGGCATTTTAACCATTTGTTATCATTTTTACACATTTTCTTAGCCTATTAAACCCTTGAAATAATGTTTTAACTCACCTTTGCTACAATACTTCATATCTCTTCATTCTTAATAATGTTTTAACTCATATTTGCTAGAATACTTCATATCTCTTCATTCTTACTCCTTAAATATTCTTCAAATCCTCTGCTATCTCTAACGGGCCCCAAGAAAGCCTCAATAGCAAAAAAAAAATAGTGAAAGCAATAGCCTAACCATCTGGTGCTCCTGCCATTCACATGATGAAAGGGATCACCAAGTAGGAAAAGGATCATTATAAGGCTAATCCTTCTAAGATAATCTAACTAAACAAAATTCCCTCAACATTTCTCCTCGAATCACTTGGAATCAAGGATGAAATCCATGCTTATCTTTCTAATTTGGGCTGGAATGAATTCATCTTTTGAGAGGAACCTGATTACAAATAAATAGTGTAGGAATTAATGTGCATGGTGATCTTGAGTCAAAAAGAAGAGTCCCGAGCAGGTCAGTATGGGTTGATATTCAGGGCTTTTGGGGAACCATTTTTTATTACCTTTGTGCAACTCTCCAATCTTTTAAATCTTCAAGCAGAGTATGACATTTTGTTCATCATCTCTGCACTTGACATCAATTACTTGGAGTTTTGGTCCAAAATTTCTATCAAGACCAAACATGACCCAAAAACCTCCTTAGCTAAATATATTTGAACCCTACCCAACTAGCTGCTTCATCGTATCATCACCTTCTCTGTTAATGCAAGAGGTGATGGTAACGAGAAGGCCTCCCAAAAAGACCTAGCCTTTCTCTTCTGCTTGACCAAGAATAAACCTATCCAAACTGAATGGTACCTTATGGATCAATTGATTCGCATAAGTACTAAGTCAAAGAGCCAATGTCTTCTACCCTCTCATGTAATTGCCATATATCGTTATGTAGTTGCACTAAATGAGGAAAATGGGAAATGCCTTACCAAAAAGTACTTGCCATCCCATAACTTTTTGTACTTGCCTTACCTTATTAATGCCAAAGCCATACACCATGATTCTTACACTTACACTTTGAATGCATTTGGGGCCAAGAAAATGGATACTTCTCGAGCCTCAAAAAGAAAGAGGCTAGCCATTGAAGAGGGTGCTCAATCCAATGTACCTCCTCAATTAAAGCTAAAAACCAAATCCCCTGCAATCTCTCTCTCCTCAATCAACAATATGCTAGATAAAGTGATGATGATGATTAAGAGACAATTTCTCCTACTCTCCCACCTTCATAGTGATTTAGAAGACCTTCAGTAGAAGGTGGGTGCTACTCCTTGCCACCTCCCTAGTTTTAAGGATTGGGAGGACATTTCTTAAGAAAAGGTTGAGGAAAGTGATGAAGCTCAAGGTGGAGGAGCAAATGAAGAAATTAATGACTCAGGAAATTATGATAATTCTCCCATATTCTAGCTTTTTCCTAACATTCTAATGTTTTCTTTTGTTTTATTTTGTTTCTTTGTTAGTGTATAAGTTGTGATCCCACTATTGTTAATGAATATAAGCATTATTCCTTCTTCATAATTATTGCTTCTCATTTATGTGACTGCTTTATACTTGTTTCATATACTTATTAGTTATTTGTGATTGATTCTTTTTCATTTTATACTTCATACATTTGACATCCATGCACTTTCACTTCAATGTTTAATCTTTACCCTCTTTTTGATCTCAACAAAGGGGGAGAGAGGGAAGTAGTACAAGAATGTGCATAATATATCATAAGGGGAGTATAAGTTGAGGGGAGCAACATGAGCACTCTATTTCAAATTTATAAATCTTAGAAAAACTGTTTTGGTCGACAAGTTTTGTTTAAAATCATTGACCATCTCAATTTCACACTCATGCAATTGAATTTCCTTAAGTAAAATCAATCTAAGTTGTTAAAAATAAAAAGGGGGAAATTATTGTACTAAGTTGGTCAAGCCTAAGTCATAGGCCTTTTTTGATCTTGACAATGAAGATTGATAGGTACTAATTTTTTGTTTAAGTGTTGTTTTTGTAGTTTATGAGTTAGGTTCTCATTGGAAGTTGGGTGGAAGTCCAAATCTCTAATTTTAAGTTAGACATCAAAATTCATGATTAGAATCCTCTAATTTGCAATCACGACCTTGCAACAAAGTTGGATGAAGTTATGTTAGAAGAATTTCTGAAGGATATTACAACTGCGATCTATTCGAAGGAAACTTAAAAGACACAAAGAGAGATTTGCGGTGGTGTTCGCATCCTGAGTCATGACCATAAATTTCATAACTAAAAGGAGGGAACTAATTCCACAACCATATCAGGCTAAGTGTCCAAGGTAACTGTTGGAGTATCAAAATTCATGAGGGCGAACCATTTGTCGTGATCTCGACCCAAATAAGTTTTTGCACCTCACCAAATAAAGGGATTTGCAGTCCCTATTATGCCTAAGAAGAATATCAATCACGACTGTGACTTTTGGTTGGTTGATCAAACATAACGGCTACATTTCTTAGAGCATCAATGGTAGAAGGACAAGTGGACTAGCCGTTAGATGCAAAATGGGGTTTTCTACAATAATTTCAGTTATCCTAGTGCAAAATGCAAAATCTGTCTACCTTATCTTAGAGATTTAGGTATAGTTTGTTTGTAAGATGGTTTTTGCCTATAAATACTCCACCAAACATACATGAAAGTAAGAGAATTTCATTTATTATAGCCAAACTCTTGTTAATTTGTTTCACAACTTCTGATTCTTGGATTTTGAGTTCTTGATTATTTGGTGTAAGCAATAAACACCATTGTAATTGGGTTAAGAGGTAGCCTAGCCTTCAAACTCTTATGCAAGGTAAAAGTGTGAGCCTGTGTAAAATACATGAGTGAGGTTTTGTGTGAGCCTTGAAACACATTATCAGGGTTATGTGTGAGCCATAAAATAAGTTTGGTGTGAGCTTAGAAATGTCATTTTAAGTTGAGTGAAATACCCAATTTTGAAGAATTGTGAGTGGACGTGGGGTTTGTTAACACCCGAACCATTATAAATAACTTATGTTCTTTCTCTCTAGCTTTTCTCAATTCTTTAAACTTCTCACCTTCCCTCTAAATTTTTAGTTTCCCATCAATTCAAGCCCCCTTCTTGGTGCACTAAGGCCAACAAATTACAAAAATCTAACATCACCTTAGCCATTCACAACTTGGGGAATTGAGGTGATTGGAGAAATTAGGCCAACTTCTATAAATGGGCATAAGTATATTGTGGTGGCAATGGATTAGTTTTTCAAAATGGCTAAAGGTTAAGTCTTTTAGTAAAGGCAAAATAGATGGTCTGATTCATTAAGAAAAACCTTATTTGTTGCTATGAGGTGCCACATCACATTGTTACTAATAATAGGGTTCATTTTCAGGTTGAGATTAGAACAATCTTATAAAAGTGTGGAGTAGTCCATCATAAGTCGTTGCCTTAAAGGCCACAAGCCAATGGAGAGAACAAGGCAGTTAATAAGAACATCAAAAACTATTTTGCCAATGTGGAAACTTATAAGGATTGGTCTAAGAAGTTGTCTTTTGCATTATATAGGTACCAAACCACAAGAATAACGTCAATAAGATTGATGCCATGCTCCATATTATATGGAATGGAAGTAGTGTTACAATTGAAGTGGAAATGACGTCTCTATGAGTGTTGGTTGAGACATAAATTCCCAGGTAAAAATAGGTCAAGAGCATATTTGAATAATTATCTCCCCTAGATGAGAATAGGTTGAAAGCTCTTTATCACATACAACTTTACCAAACTCGAATAGCCTACACATTTAATAAGAGATTTAAGGTGAATACTATAAAGGTTAGGGATTTGGTGTTGAAGGTGATTAGATCACAAGCTCAAGTTCCTTAAGTAAAGTTCAAATTGAACTGGGAATGTCCTTATATGGTCAAACAAATCATTCAAGTGGAGTAGTAAAGTTAGATATGGATGGGAATGAGTTCTTCAAATAGGTCAACCTAGATAGGCTTAAGAAATATTTCATATAAGGATGTGAGAAATGTAGAATAAGCCCATTAAATTTTAAACTCAAAAGGGTGGCTTAGACAAAAATTAGGGCACAAAAATAAACAAAACAAAAAAAAAGAGAAATAGTTCTCTAAGTTAAAAACCTGAAAAGGGGACTTCGATAAAAATTAGGACATAAAATTAAAGTAAAAGGTGAGAGAGTACAATTAACCACTAGGAATTCTCATCTAAGGATGATGAGATGCAAAGTACAGGCACAAATGACTAGAATGGAGAACAATGGATCAAACTGATGGCGTGTAGCAAGGCAATCTTATGATTTAATGTGCCATTATTAAATGTAGTAGCCATACACTTAATTAATATGTAATATGTGAAATGAAATTATCCATGTTAGGCATGCTGTCAAATGGAAACACATTTGCATAATGAAAGTAATATGAGTCAAACATGTCTTTAAACTAGCCTTAATACAAGAAATTTTTTTCATAAAGGCTCATTATTTATCATAGTTAGTACTTTGTTGAAATAAGAAGCATCATCCTCAAGGTTCGTGTTTTTTATAATAAAAAAGTCATAAATGTAACGGTTCACCCATGTGGTACCCACCCTATCTAAGAAATGTTGGGTTAAAGTTCCCTCAATGAAGGAAGGCAGGAAGGGAACCTTGTCATGGGGAGCGCTAAGCTGGGATGCACCTTAGTCGGATTATAAAACATCATAAATGAGAGACTTGTGATGATCACACAGTCTTTATAGGTCCTCATGGTAACTCTCGATAGCCTCCACCATGGTCAAGTTTCGCAAATGATAGAAGTAGTGATATGAGACTTCCACTTAGTCTACTCATCCTTGATATTGATAGGTCTCGATAAGTGATAGTTCAGATGATGCTATGAGTAATTGAGTCTCATGTCCACAGTGGGAGCATCTAATAAGCCTAAATTATCTTGTAATCATATCTAAATAATAATAATAATAATAATAATAATAATAATAATAAGCTTATTAGGATGATAACGCGAAAGGGTGACCTAAGCAAAAATTAAGCAACACATTGGATTAAAAACCTATGAGAACAATCTAAGTAAAAATTAGGGCAATAAAAGTAATAAAATTAAATAGTAAAAATAGAGGTTGTGAAGGAAATTCCAACTTAAAACAACAATGGACTCTTGAAAAAGGAATCACGAATACCAAGAGACACCTTGTCCAGACACACAATGGTTTTGACTAAAATTATCGAGTCACAAGTTTTTCTGAGTTTAGTCTCCTTGAGAAGGGGTAAAATGTTATAGGTTTATCTCTTCATCATCTCATAATAATAAGAACTCTCCCAATAAAATTGTCACTACAATACGCACCTTTACCACCCGAGCATGACCTTTTGAAGTGTAAAGAGTGAGAAAATGTGCTATAAGAATTTTCTTCTCACTTAGGGTGTATCTATGCATATCATCATATGGTAAATCAAATAGCCCTATTATCTTTTGAACATATAGATAACCTAGTTATGGTGAGGTAATTTGATAAGCAACCATGACAGGGCAGTCAAGAATGCTGCCAAATTCCTCTAGTAAGGGGGTAAATCTTAATGTCTCCAAAATGGAAAGAATGGGTAGTATAATCCTACAAATTGCAGGCTGGCCATAGGAAATCCATGTCTAAACTGATAGACAAGAGGTAACAAAGAGCCTCAATACCCACCTAAGGTATATTAAACCAAACTTGTGACAGAAGGGGCCTGAAAAATGTCTTAGCCATAGTTGGGAAAGTGAAAAAATAACAGGTTTGGAGGTGGAAATGATGAGTATCTATAGAAGGAGGAGAAGGTGCTCAGTGCTTTATAGTTGTGAACAGTTATACATGGTTGTACAAACCATTTAAGATGTTTGTACAGATGATCAGTAGTTTGTATAAATAAATTGATGGTTTACATAGTCCAGTTTTCTTAAAACAAGTTGAGCAGAGTCTCCTTAACACCTTAGGCTCAAAGATTTTTGAGTACTTGTTTTAAAAGGCATGCATGTGTTCAGAAGGGATATAATAATATAACCATACATCTAAAGGAAAAATTGGGGCTATAATCAAAATCATTCATTTATAATAAAAAAAAAAACCTCTAAAGTTTGGCAAAAATGGTGGCATAATCACCCTAATGTGTCTTAAAATCCTAGTGCTTAAGCAAGCTTCCAAAAGTAATAGGGCTTTCAAATCACCCTAATATTTTTGTAACTATACCCAAAACATTAACAATATCTAATAAATGTATCGAAAAGAAAAGGAAAAATCTTAAAATCCTAAAGAGCACTAATTGGTCTTAATCCTCCTCACTTTAGGAAATAGCCTTCTCCTCATTCCTCTCTCCTTAGCAATGTAATTGTCAGAGTCCTCGATTACTGGTGGAGCCATCTGTCCGCTCTAGGCCTCAGTTGCTACCATTATTTACCTTGTGGCCCTTGACTCCTATGTTAAATGTTGGACCACCCTAAAGGTTAAGATGGGTAGGACATAGAGCACATAATTACATTTACAAACATGCACACATAATTGACATTTTTAACTAGTTAGTTAGTTACTAACCTACATCTCTAGAGTATGTTATGTTATTGCCCTTTTACAGGTGGCAATTAGGTCCATCAATAGTTCAGGGTGGAATCGAGGAATTTGCAAAAGGCAATGTATGAGCAATATGCAAGCAAACAAAAATGCAAAGTAAATGGAAATGCAAAGTAAAAGATATTTACATGGGTAGTGTTAGTTGACTCGAAATTATATGAGGATCGAGTGATCTTTAGTGCCATCATTGACCTATGCAGTGATGTTGTGCAGGACTCCAGCATCCTATTGGCGATGGGGTTGAGCTGAACCACCACCATAGGCTCCAACTCCTTAGGAGCAAAAGTACAACCCCCATTTACCTTCTTAAATAGTAGGAGTTGACTTTGTTGGCTTATGCTCTATATGCATGGCCATCCTTTGAACCTTACGATGAAGAATCATCCACCTGTATGCCTCATGTTATGGTAATGCCTACATTGTCACCTCATCCATTATAATCCACCCATGAGAGCCTTGACCATCAAGATCTGATAGGCGATCATGTCATTAATGAGTTGCTCCCTTAGCAGAAATCACATAGCCACATGATTCTCTTCCTCTTTTTTTGTGCTTGTTGCCTAAAGCATGTTGGAAGATGGATGTAGAAGGATATGACAAGTATCTAGCCCCTCGTGCCATTGAAGGATCTGTTCCCCTAAGTACAATTCTCGTTAGGATTGGTTGACCAATAAATGCCACCCATAGGAGAGTGGCTTTGCTTTTGCCACCTCTAACTATGAGGTATCAGTAGGCCCTCTTCAATCTAAACACAACTGCAATAAGAACTAATAATCATAAAACATTGTTGTAACTATAAGACCAAAATATCCACTAATATATAAGACCAAAATCATCCACTAATGCATTAACAAACCCAACTCTACAGCTTAGGCCAGTCGATAATGCATAATATCGATCCAAGATGACTAAAGAGGAATAAATAAACAAAATAAAAGGATTTAAAAAATACATATGATGAACATGCATCATGCGCCTCCCATATATAAAATGTCCCCTACTGCATTGATCTAAGAATTGCCATCGGTAGGCTATTATGGTGAATCACTAATTCAAATAGCAGATGAGCCTTAAGTCCTTTATCATTGACAACAGATAGATATCTACCACATCTGATAAGTTTGTAAATAGCATCCTTAATAAGTTGTAAAGGAGAAAACAACCCATTGGTTGGTCTACCACCTCCTATGAACTGTTCTTGGATGTAACGAGAGCATCAATCTTCAAGCTAGACTGCTTAAAATCGAGACCTCTTTTGTCATAAGGATACACCTTAAGAGCTGACAAACATAGTCCCGTTATAGAATGGGCTCATGCATGCTAGAATTAGTGGGAAAATAGATCCTTGCAAAACCGATCCCCATTATGTACGTGAAGTACCTAGGCATGTTAATAACGTCTCTAATCGACGACAGATGGAAATTATGGCTAGTGTCCATCCACTGCATAACTATTGTCATCATAGAGTCAATATATGGAGCTTTCTTTAGCAACATCTAAAAAAATGGCATGAAGCCATTCTTATCCATGCGAGTATAGACCAGGGATGCAGTAGTCAAAATGACGCCCAGTTAGGCCAACCAATGCACTTCTTTCATTAAAGGAGACATCACCTTGCAATTGTAGAAAAAGAGGAAAAGTGATGGACAATAAAATAAGCAAACATTCAAACTCCATAATAGTATAGGACAAAATGAAAAATAAATATAAGGAAGAGTCATGGACAAACAAGTAAACTATGGCATTTAAGTAATGAAAAGAAAATTTAAATGGCAGAAAAATAATCAATTGCAATTATGGCAAGCACCGTTTGCAAAATTTTATAAAAAATGATAGAGATTAATTTTCCAAAACTAAGCCAAGTTTTAGGTCTAGTTCAATAATCACAAAAATAAATTCAAAAAAATAGCGCAATCTAGCTTGAAATTGACAAAGAAGCTAAGGAAAATAAGTCATAGTTTATTTATTTTTTTTTTGCCTCATGTATGTATTATAGTCCTTTTAATTATCACATAAATTAGTTTTGTTAGGTTTTGTAGGTTTTCAAAATTGACGTGGATATGCAAATCTAGATAACAAATAAATTGACAGGTGAGAAGAAAGATTAATTAATGTCAAGGATTAAAAGATAAGTGTTATAACTAGTTTTAATTTTTTTTGCAATTAACCTAGTGTTTACTTGCAGAAAATAATTCCAAGGCAATCCCTAAAGTCTACAATGATGAAAAAAGTAAGTAATAAACAAAGTTAAGAAATTAAAAGAAATAAGAAAGGAAGACTTACTACACCCAAAGTTGTGCTCGCTAAGTGACGGTACAGGTTGTAGACTGTCAATATGTCCCGACACAAACTAAAGTTAACTGGAACAATCTTTGGGATCGCCATCTTCATAGGGTTATCTCAAAAAAATCCTAGGTGGCCTATAGTTGTGCCAAAGCATGGTAAATTGCAACATCCTCACTAAAAAAACTCCTCAAGAGAATCAAACATCAGGTAATTAGCACCGACCATCGCAAAGTTCCATGAGCAAAAAGCAGAAAACTAAAAAAGACCTTATTTAGAGAGTTTTAGAGAGAAGGAATGAAGAGAGAATAAGATGAAAGAGTAAATGAGGCATATGGCTTTTGATCCCCTTATATAGAGGGAGATGATTGTATAGGCAATCCTTATTTATATTGTTAAACCTTTACTTTCTGGATGAAATCCCATCAAGTTAGTTGTACAGATAAGCAACTTGTTTATACGACTCGCTAAAATTCAACATAAAAAGAGGGTGATCTTTAAAGCAAAATTATTAAATTAACCTTCACATTGCCATAACTTGGAAAAGCTTGTTCAGCCTCTCAGTCTGCCTACCAAATTACCAAAATGCCCTCCAATAGTAGAGTTGATACGAACAAGGTCGGATTAGATTCTTTACCTGTATGCTTGAGAATAGTTGCCCAGATCTATCAAAACAAGTATTGGAGTTTTGATCTTCAAATCCCAACTAGACCTCTAGAAAACTTGTTTCTAGCAACCTAAGTTATAAAGATTCAAAGTTGTGTTAA
>CATIWR010209130.1:0-65108 GCA_949677035.1 Omphalea diandra | reverse complement strand
AGTTTCTTCTACAAGAATCGCGGTCGCTACTGGCAAGATCCCTTCGCGATTTTTGACTTCCAACAGTTTTATTGGACACTTGTCAGGCTGTGGTTGTGGACTTGCTTCCCTCTTGAATTTCTTTGAAAGTCGCGGTCGCGATTCAGTTGAGATTCCTACCGCGAATTCGTCTGTGATTTAATGTCCTTTCTTTCTTCAAGGATCGCGGTCGAGAATCACACTGTGATTTTGCCTGCCTGATTTTTAACATGTCTTAACATGAATCGCGATCGCGAATATGGAAATTGCAGTCGCGATTTTCATGCTACTTCGAAATTCATCAACTTCTTTATTTCTTCTAAAGGGAATGATTCAATTCTGCAAAAACAACACTTATTTGAAACATTAGTGATGATCAATCTACTTTGTCAAGATCAAAAAAGGTTTTAATCATAGGATTGAGTATCCTAGACCAACAAAAATGAATCATTTGAAGTGTGCAATTAGAGTTTTGACTAGGAATTTTCTTAGCTTTTTAGTTCACAAGAGAGCCATTGAGATTGACAAAAATAATACCAAAGCCATCATAGAGGTAAAGCCTCCATCGATAAAAAAGGAATTACAGAGGTTAATCAGTCAAATAAGCTTAAGGAGATTTATTTCTAATTTTGTTGTTCGATTGAGCATTTAAGGGACCTTTGTTGAAGCTCAAAGATAAAGATGAATTTGTCTGCAATGATGAGTAACAGAAGGTCTTTGGAGAAATCAAAAGATACCAAATCAAGCCACTAGTTATGACTCTCCTTAGGTCGAACATTTCCTTACTATTGTACCTTTCGGTTAATGAGAATTCTATTAGATGTATGATAGTCAAAGAACAAGATGGGGTAGAAAGGGGAGTGTATTACCTAAGCACTGGTGAAGCAAAGATATTCAGCCGTAGAGAAGTTATGCTTGACATTTTACTTTACTATATACTCCTAATAGTAATCTTAGTGTTATGTAAGACTAACACTCTTAAGTGCGTTCTTTCTTGACCATTTTTGAGGAATGAGATGGGAAAATTAATCTTCACCCTATTTGAGTTCACCTTATAATATATTCAATAAAAAGCTATCAAGGGGCAGGCTTTAGTGGACTTCTTGGTTGACCATCCCTACTTAGATGTCCTAGAGGAACCTATGCCTAAAATTGGATATAATGAGCGCCTGCCTTAGCATGTTTGGTTTGATGGCTCAAGAATAAATAACTTAACTGGAGTAGGGAATATTTTTAAGTCACCGGAGGGCTTAATAACTAAGTTGTCTCTAGTACTAGCAGGTTTGGTTTGATGGCTCAAGAATAAAGAACTCAACTAGAGTAGGGAATATTTTAAGTCACCGGAGGGCTTAATAACTAAGTTATCTCTAGTACTAGATTTTTCTTGTACTAACAATCAAGTAGAATATGAGGCCCTGATCATCAGCCTCAAAGTTTTCGCTGAGCTGGGGACAAAGTTTGTAGAGGTTAAGGGAGATTCTTTACTAGTAGTTAACCAAGTTTATGGAATTTACAAATGTGAGTCTCCCAACCTTAATGCTTATTGCAACAAAGCTAGGCATTTGGCCTCCAGTTATGTTGGGTAGAATTTATTAGGTAACAAAATAATTTAGGGGCAAACAACCTAGCTTAATCATCTAACCAAGTAGAATGTTAGGTATTTAACTTGGATATTATTATAGATTAGAGGGATGAAATCATTTCTTACTTGAAAGGCTTAAGTGCTTTAGTCGATTCCTATGTATGCAGATGAGCAATGAAGTTTTGTTATCTTAATGGTGAGCTTTATCTCAAATGTGTTGATGGCGAAATACTTTTATACATAAGGCCAAAGCATGCTATTTGGTCATAGCCGAGGTTTGTGAAGGAATAGTTGGATCTCATCAGTCAGGAAAGATGATGAAGAAGTTGTTATTGAAGTATGGGTATTACTGGATGACTATGGAAAAAAGATTGCTTCAACTATGGAAAAGTGTGTCAGATGTGCCAAAGGCATGGACGATACAGTACCTCCTAGTTGAAGAATTACATTTAATCATTAAACCTTAACCCTTAAGAGGTTAGGTAATGGATTTGATTGGAAAGATCTTTCCACTATCTTTTAATCAACATGCCTTGATCATAATGGCAACAAAATATTTCACTAAATGGGTAAAGGCATCACCACTCAAAGTGGAAAACTAGGCTTCAGTCATTAAGTTCTTCAAAGAGGATATTATCCATAGGCATGGTTGCCATAGTCCATCACCACAAATTAAGGAACCAATTTCACAGGAAATGATGTTTAATGATTTTATCAAGAACATGGGTAAAACTACTTCATTTAACACCTTATTATACCCTAGCCAACATGCAAGTTGAGGTAATGAATAAGGTAATCAAGCTGAATTTATAGAAAATGGTAAAGAATAACCCCCGAGTATGGCATGAGGTGTTATCTGAGTCTCTTTGGGCAATCAGGACTACCATAAAAAATGCCATAAGGATGACTCCTTTCTAATTAATATATGGCCATGAGGCAATAATTTTGACTGAGCTGACAGTTCATTCAATCAGAAAAGCGCATCAAAATAAGTTATCCATAAATGAATATAATTCAGCCATGATTGATGAAATTGAAGCATTGGACAAGATGAGGTTGAAAGCATTTGATCACCTCCAGGTCCATAAAAAAAAAAAAAAAAAAGATAAAGCAAGCTTACAAAAAATGCATGACACTAAAGAATTTCAACAAAAGTGATCTGGTAAGAAAGGCCATTCTCCTAATTGGGCAAAAGAACCATGCATTTAGAAAATGGTCTCTAAATTAGGATTACCCCTTCATTATTACAGTTCATTGGAAATACAGGATATTGCTTAGCCAATCAAGATGTGGAAGTTCATGAACTATCAATCAACGTGTGTTTCCTCAACAAATATCAACCATTAGTTTGGGAAGGAGTGGATCATTCATTGTTTGAAGGAATTAGAGACTTGTGATAGCTTATGCATCCTGGTTACTTGTAGTTAGATTCAGTTATTGAATTGACTAGTCATCCTAGCCTTTAAATAATTTTGTTTTGGTCGAGTTTATTGATCATCACCTAGTCGAATTTATTATTTTACTTAAATGCTTCGACTTTAAGTATTTATTCAGTAATAAAAGTGATTCACAAGATGAAGTTTATGTTATATAATTTATGCTCTAATTTTAGAATTTTATTTGGTCGATTGATATGAACATGCTCTCTAATTTTGCATCGACATCTTAGATAATTAAATTTAAGCGAGTAAAGAAAAATATTCATTTAACATGTCAATAATCTACTCGAAACTAAAAAGGTTACACTTAAAAGATTATCTAATAACACTGTTCTTACATAAGACACAAGGTATCCGCCCATCAAATATAATCAAAATAATTGTTCAAATACAATATCAAGATTTCAGATCATCAAGATTCTAAAGCTATCCAGGCTTACAAAGATCTTCGAAATGGAAATTCCTAGTAGGATTTTCTCTTTTTCTTTTTTTTTTTTTGTTAGATTCAAGGGCCCTTTTAAGCTCTTTCTTTTCAATATTTGCTCAATGGTGTCTTGAGTTAGAGTTTTGATCTTATTTTCTTACTCTTGGCATGTCACCCTAACCTTTGAATAAGCCTGCCATAATTTTCTCTCTTTATTCCTTAAGAGTGCAAGTTCCTCTTAGAGCCATTTAATTATGGCTTTAGCCTTTAAGATTTATTTTTCTTCATCAGAGAGTATATCTTGAGATTTGCTTATCTGAGCAAGAATGTTGTGGGAATGGGAGAGTTCCTCAGCCATCTATAGGAGTTCTTCCTTAAAGTTTTCCAGAGTGGCCCACACTCATATGACTCTTAGTGGCATAATCTAAATGGAAGTTTAAATCATCTTTAAGGGCAACTAATAATTTAGGATCAAACAGAGTCTCTATAGATAAGTTTCCAAGGTTTTTTAAACAAGCTTGAATTTCTTGAGGCTGAAAAGACACCTCCATGCTGACATCAGCTACTTTGGTCTCGATCTCAATTCCATCAAAGCTTTGATCCCCTTGATCTTAAAGGGCAAAATAGTCAACAAAATCTTGTAGAAAATATTGTTAGAAAAGGAGTGAAAAGGAAAAAGTAGGGATAAGTTACTCACCTCTAGCGAATGAGAAAAGTCTAAAATTTTGGTCAAGGGAGTTTTCACTGATTCTTTGACCAATGGCCTCTTTCCTATGATTTTTTTTTAAGTGGGGTTGGAGGTTTGGAGCTTTCGACCACATGAGAAACGAGAGGTACCACAGAAAGAGGAGATAACTTAGAGTTAGAGTGAGTTGACCTTATAAAAAGTTTAAAAGTATCCTTGGTGGAAGATTGTTTGGGCAATGCTGCTATTTTTGGACTCTTTACTTTAATTTTCAATGGAAGTTTATAGTTCTTAGTTCTTTTGAGTTTTTTCTTGGATGGTTAAGTTGATTCACCCAAGTCCTCACCTACCAAATTAGGTATCTCTTTGGGGATGGCTTCTGCAGGAAATAAAAGTAAGTTATGAAATGATCAAGTAGAGTAATTGCTACAAACATAATTACATCTATCAGTGAAATTTGTATCTAAGAGTATTGTTTCACTAAAGACAAGTTGTTTAGCTCCATGTTCTTCTAAGTAAAGCCCAATCCATAGAGGGCGATCTCGTTTTCTCCTGTCTTTTGGTGCAATTTAAAAGATGTATCGCTTCTAGCAATAAATGAACTAGTCTTATAACAAATTATCTTTGATGATTTGTACCCTTTTCAACATGATATTTTGCTCAAGGTAATTATATTTAGAACCATAAAATCGTTCAAAGGCAAGGATCTTGGTAATGTGTTGACCATTAGATTTTGGTAGATCCTGTGCAGAAGAAGAAGTCAAGTTAGCTAGTAATGGTTTGGGAAAACTTTGCAAAGAGAAATCATCTTTGGCCGACTGGTTCATCCATGACTTTAGGATCCTAACCCACTAGTCAATATAATCATAAGAAATTTCATCAACAATTTTCCAATCATCCATAATCAAGGATTCCTTCCTATGTTCATTAATGGCTAAAATCATATGAATGATATTCAAGTCTTTAATCTTGGGCCTCTCATAAGGTTTTGCTTCATTGAGCGAGTAGGTGATTGGTGTGAGTACAAGTTGAATTAACCCAAACCGTCTGCTAATGTTGTGAGGGTTATATACTTATACTCCACACCGATTGTCTTTATTAAGTTCAAGATAACAAGGGAAAAGTATGTCCCTGGGAATAAAGAAACTTGCCCAGTTTTGGCTGCACTCTTTAACCTTTTTTGTCTAGGTTCATATAACAAGAACTCGCTTCATTGTAAGAGAACTTAGACCACTCAGGGTCGAACAATGATGAACGAAGCTGGTGGCATGGATATTTTCTCTTATTCGAATGGAAAAAGCTAAAAAAAAAATAAGAGAAGGCATCACCCAGGGGTGGAAACTATTTAATCCATTGCTCATAGTTTAGAATAGATTGTGGGCGTGGTTGAGGTGTCCTAGTACTTAACTCTAAGAAATACACTAGAAGCCAAAATTGCACCATCATAAAGGACCACCCATAGACCCAAAAGTATCTCGTTCTTCGGATTGACACAAAAGCATATAGTCCACTATAAATATGGGTAAGTATGAAAGGACCCAAAACTAAGTTTTGACCACATGTCAGAGCGATGGCCACAGTAAGGTATTCCTCTATAATTTTCTTTGAGGGAGAACAAAAGATGTATTTACACAACCAATATAGCAGAAATATTGCATGTTCCTTCAAATAAGGAGGATTGTCTGGTTTTTTTATTGTTCCTTATGAAAGTCGAAAAACTAAAACTGGAGAAGTTAACGTTAATCCTTTTTTGATCAACTTCAAGGGTGGTCGAAACTTCATTACCAATTATGGGAACTCTGAATAACATGGCTAAGTCATAAATAATAATAGACATAGTGCCAAAAAAGAGAAGAAGAAACGATTGGCTGATCTATACCAAAAAAGAAGCGTGACATTTAAGAGGGAATTATGAATATAGCTACGATTGAGCGAGAATTGAAGTAAGTCACAAATTCCCACATCCACCCAAAGCTTGGAAAAAGAAGAGGACATTCTTTTAAACCACGATATATAATCTCAATGCATAATTGGCCAGGCATCAATACCTAATGGTCAAACGGTAAATTCTTATGATTTTATTTGAAGCCCTAGTACAATTCTTTGGGGGTGGCTCCCTTACTTGATTTCTTTCCCTTTGCCATCTATGAGTGAGAAGTATTAGGCTTTGGTGATTAAGAAAAAGGTTTAAGAAGAGAACTTACTTTAGGAGTTAAAGTTTTAAAGAGAGAAAATCTAGAAATAAAAGCTTTGTGGGACCTTTTGGAAGTTGAAATATGGAAATGACTTTTCTTGTAGAGTGTTTATAGTGAGAAGTGAATGTGATTAGTTGAGGGGGAGGGAGTTTTGAAATCTAAAATTAATTGTGCTAAGTATCACTTTTATCGCCTAAATCCAGTGACTATACATATTCTGTCATTTTGTTTACCAATAAGCTTCTGAAAGGTTTCATTGTAGGTCCTATTTTCGTGGATTAATGGGAATTCCTAAGTGTAATGTTGCAGGTCTTAAATTTGGCCAAGATCCTAAACGAAAGATTTTTAAACTATGCCTTGGGAGATGCAAAAGCAACTGTAGCTCAAGAATTTATAAGTGATGAATAGCTTTTCCTCGATCAATCTATTTTGGACGATAGAGCTACGAGCTCCTAGAGATACAAGTTGATGGCCGAGCTTTGTTCAAGAATGGTAATGAGCCTTTTGTCTAGCTCATCATTAAAAGCATTAAGCGACTCAAGCCCTCTAGTTATGGTAGTGTTGGTTGATATTTGCTTGGAGCAGAAAGGTTTTGTAAAAACTCTTCGAGCTTTATAAAGATGGTCAAGGCTCGCCCAATGTATGATTAAAGTATCTTAAGCGATTAACCCTCTAGGTGTATAGTCTTGGCCAAACGTTGCTTATCATTTAAGAGGAAGAGTACATGTTATTCTTGAACGAATGGCGACAATTATTTTGATCAAACTTTTGAGCGATTTTTAACTGAAAGACAGGGAAAATTATTGGCTAAAGATATATCATTCTTTCATAATATGCTTGGACTGTGAAATTAAGAGTAATAAGGTTGTTGGACAAATGATGCCTACGAATCATTACAACCCTATAATTTGCTCATAAAGTTATAGGCTTGTAAGGGGGCATTGTTTACACACGACCCCATTTTTTTTTTATAAACCCTTGGGTATGGGCTTTCAATGGTAATAAGGTTTAGTAGTTGAATTATAGGCTTTATTTAAGTATCCTTACAAGATAATGACTTGTAATGAATTATAAGGTGAGCTTGGCCTATGAGATTTGAAGATAGAAATTATATATATCTGTAACTACAGTGATAGAGTTTGTATCATAATAGAACTCTTGTATATACTTGTATATAAGCAAAGTTGATGTACAGGGAAAGGGTTCTAAACTCTACTCAGAAATACACACTATGTTTCTCCAAATTTCTCTATTTCTTTTTCTTCTTCTGTGTTCTTCATTTTCTTTTTGGTTGACAATAATTATTGTCTAAACACCAACTGAGTTGATGATTTTATCTACATACTCAACCTTTGATTGACGACATTACTTATATATCAATTCAATTAATTCTGGTCAATTGTTAGTTTTCTTGTTTGTGAGATTTGATACTAACATTACTTGGCTACTAGACCTGAACATTACAAAATTTTACTCTCAAGATTTTTGGGGTATATATATATGACTGTGGATAGAAGTTGAGAACTCTAATCTAGCTATCACTCGACACTAATACAGATGGTTCAAACAGTGTTACTCTGGAACAACTAAAAGTATATATAAAATTTATTAATTATTCTTAAATATATAAAATTCGATTTATTTGATTTTGGCAAAAATCAATTTGATTGTTTGCTCACCCCTAACTTACAAAAATTTTTTTTTGAAAAGCGAATAAATGCATCCAACAACAAAACTCGTAGGCATCCAAGTACAATATTTTTGCTAATTGTTCAGGATGATAAAAAAACCATCTAGATTGCAACTCATGTTGTAAATAAATTTGGCAATAAGATCAGTCGTACCATTTGTTTTTCTATTCACTAAACTGAACTGGAAATATTTAAAAAATGTTACTCGCTTTAGGATTTCAACAAAGCTTGTGATGCATTTACAAGTTAAACCTTACAAACCTTCTCTACTGATGAAAAGACAAATTTTAATTAAGGTGTTGTTTGACAAAATTAAATATTAAATAATTTTAATATTAACAATTTAAGAATAGAATAATTTTTGTATTAAAATTTTAAAAATTGAATGATCATTGAATAAATATCAAATTCTTAAAAAATTCTAAGAGATAAATTTAAGATAAAATGATTATATATTTTACAGTAAATTATCATATAATTTGATTTTAAATATATTAAAATTTATTAATTATATCTTGTCCATAGAAAAAATTGTGATAATGAACAAATATATTAAAATAGTAAATTTTTTCTATTATTTAATTTATTAAGTAATAATTTTCTACTTATGTGATTTCTTAAAATTAAGTGTTTCATAAAAAAATAATATCAAATACAAATTTTTAAAAAATTTTATCAAACAATCTTATAAAAATAAATACTAAATATTTTAATTTTAAGTATTTAATATGATTATCATATAATTCTTAAATCTTTAGTTACAGCTTAACCTACCGTACCCTTGAGCTTCAAGCTCATCAGCTGGTTCGCCTCAGCGCCAAATTCATCAGGGAGTTCATTGAACACATCTCGACAGAAGCCAGAAATCATGGCAGCCATGGCCTTTTCATAGTCAATTCCTCTCTGCTGAAAGCAAAATAGTTGATCTTTACCAATTTTAGAGGTACTGGCTTCATGTTCAACACGAGCTGTGGGATTCTTCACCTGTTAAACAACAAAATTAAATCATTAGCCAATTATGGGTTGTTATGTGGAACCATAGAGGGAATTCAAACAACTACTGATAGGAATCTTTATTTATGCAAAAAGGATGATAGACGCAATCATCATAGTTAAAGCATTATGGCAAAGCCGTGTTAGGATGCCATGATAATTTCCAAGGAAGTGGAGTTTCCAAATGTTTCCACTATATATACAGGCAGCAACAAAATTGTACTAGGAAAGCATTACTTCGCCAATCCTCTAACAAGGAAGAAAGTTTTGAACTTTGAAAATGATTATAACTACTATAAAGAGATGCCAAAAAGGCAGAGGGGCAACACTAGGAAAGTGCCCCACCCATGGCTGGCTTTTGGCAGCCAATATATCACTGTGCTCAAGGATCAAATGCCTAGGTGGTAACAGGATAAAGTGCATTGAACCAGAAGCCTATATCTCGAATAAAAGCTAAATACATAATCAATGAATTGGTTTTCTTCCTATATTTTGGCCATCAAGGATTAAAACTTGTCACATGAGATGCTTCTCATGGGAACGGAAACAGACAGCAAGATGCAGCCCAGAAAACACGAACCAATCATCATAAATTGCACAGATTATTATTGGCATCAGACTACAGATGGCAGATTTTATACAAACTATAATTAACATTATTAAGGCCAATCAGATAAAATATGCCCCTCAGGATAATACCCATTTTCTTTTCACTGAAAGTTAGAGAAAAAGAGTCAGCATGTATTAATAAAGACAAATAAAAGTTCTAATTTTAAAGAAAAATATAAATATTATCAGATTAAACCAAATCACCCGAATATAAGGATAGGTATTGGCAGCTGCAGTGTCACCAATAAGCATCGAGTCGCACTGTGAGAAGTTTCCAGCATTTTCTGCCTTTAATTGAATCTGCACAAGCCGCCTATAACAGTTTTTGGAATTCCCAGCTGATATGCCCTTTGAAATAATTCGACTTATTGTATTCTTTCCCTTGTGTATCATTTTTGTCCCTGTGTCCGCCTGCTGATAACTAATCGTTAAAGCAACGGAGTAGAACTCTCCTACAGTATCATCCCCCTCCAGAATAATACTTGGTTACTTCCAAGTAATTGCAGAACTTGTCTCCACTTGAGTCCATGATATCTCAGACCTATCTCCAGCACAAATGCCTCTCTTTGTAACAAAATTATAAATCCCACCCTTTCCTTCCTCATCACCAGCATACCAATTCTTCACATTTGAGTACTTAATTTCTGCATCCTCAGCTCAGTACAACTCAACTACAGAAGCATGAAGCTGGTTCGTATCATAAGATGGTGCAGTGCCCCCTTCCAAGTACTCAACGAAACTCCTATCTTCAGCAACAATCAAAGTCCTCTCAAACTGTCCCGTTTCCATGGCATTAATCCTAAAATATGTTGAAATATGCATCGGGCACTTGGTGTCCTTTGGTATATAACAAAATGACCCATCCCTAAACACTGCAGAATTCAAAGCTGCATAATAATTATCAACACTTGGCAAAACCCTTCCCAAGTACTTCCTGACCAAATCAGGATACTTCTTTATGGCCTCAGATATAGAACAAAAGATCACACCAGCCTTCTCTAGAGTCTGCCTATGTGTAGTAGCGATTGAAACACTATCAAGAACTGCGTAAACTGCTACATTAGCCAACCTACTCCTTTCATTCTACGGCACACCAAGTCTATCAAAGTACTTAAGGACTTCAGGGTCAGCCTTATCAAGACTATTCAAAGTTGGTTTCTTTTTCGGAGCTGCGTAATATCAAATATCTTGAAAATCAATTCGTGGGTAACGATTATCAGACCATTTAGGCTCTTCATTTTCAAGAATTTCTCAAAAGCATTGAATCTAAAGGCTAGCACCCTATCGGTTTCCTCTTTAACCGAAGAAATTAGCCTAATCGTTTCTCCCGAAAGTCCTTTAGGGATGGAATCGGAGTCAATGTCACAATTAAAACCAAATTTCTCCTTGTAATCACGATTACGGAGAATTTCTCGAATTTTATCATCAGAGCTACTAGCTGAATTAGCTGGGATCCTGAGTAGATTTGCTGGTTTTGGTGCTCTAGTGATCGATGGCTTAGTAGGAAACGAATAGGGTTTATGTAGTTTACCTGAATCTGAGATTGTTGGGGAGAAAACCGAGAAATACTGTTGGCAAGCAGAGAAGTAATGGTTGATGTGGGATTATGCAAAAAATGCAAAAAGAAGGTGTTTGTTCATTGGGGTAATTAATCCAAATTGTCATTTAAGTATAGTCAAATTCTATTCTGTCATTTAATATCAATTTTATGTCATTCACTCAAATATTATTTTTATTTTAATCCACTTATTTACATGTAAAAATTTTTAAATAGATAATAAATCAATTTGACACAACTCTTTTTGAAGAAGTTCAAATTAATACAAATTGATTTTTTAAGTTAGTTTAACATCTAAATTGAATTAATTTAATACCTAAAATTGAATTCAATTTATTATAAAATTTAATTTTAAGTATTAAATCAATTCAAAAAGTTAATTGGAGTTGATTTTTAGGGGCCAAATTAATCCTTAAAAATTTTTGTAGCTATTGAAAATGCTCAATTTTATCAGAGTACATGAATTCAAATAAAAATAATATTTTAACGACTTAATTGTACAAAATTAATTTTTAGTGACTAATAGAGTTTGATTTATAATTGAGTGAATTATTGATATTAATTATTCAATTTATTGTTTTGTTTTGTACTAGAGGAAAATAAAAAATATTGGGATATTTTTTGTCGGTCATAAGTTAGAGAATGGACTTTGTGTGTATTCCACACGAATCATTAAATTAGTGTTTTCGCTATTGAATTATTTAGTCACCGTATTTGAACGACAATGATTTAGAGACCATTTAAATATAGTTCTAATAATTTAAAAAATTTAAAATTTCATATGAATTTTAATTATATTCAAAACTTCTAGTTAAATTTAACTAATTAATTTCAACTGTAGTGTATTCACCCTTTTAGGGCACAATCTTTCTTCTCATTTCTTCCCCGCTCAAGACCTTGCTTGCCTTGTTGAGGTTGTCTTCTCGTTAGCATTGGAGGACTGATTGAGGTGATGCTACTCCAACTAGTTTCATTAGCCATGTGCAAGGCTGCTGTCTGAATTTCATGCTCTCAAGAACAGGTCAATTTCAATTGTTGAAATGTAATAATATACTGTTAAAAGGTTAGTTCTAACAAATGATTAAATGAGCTTGTTGCTTCCTTAACTTTGCACTCTCCTTTGCGTCCAATTTTGATGTGTTTTAATCATTAATTACTTCCCCTAACAGACTAACAATTATGTTTGATTAAAAAATTTTTTGCATCGCACTCTCCTATGATCTCTAGATTTTCATTGTTAAAAAACAAACAAGTGAAATTCATTAAGGATCCAAACCAAATATCAACAGTTGTTATATGGTGCACCCCGGACCATGATAGTTTGTAAGCCGGGTACACTTGATAATTAAAAAACACGCCGACATTTTTTTCTTTCTTTCTTTTTTCTTTTGACATTTTATTTTTTTACTTTAATTACAATAAATTGATTCAATATTTATAAATTACAAAAAAAAAATTTATTATCATTTACTTTGAATTAATTGAAATTTTAAAGTTTTATTTCTATATAAAAATTAGATAAGTAATATTTTTATTTTTGAAAAAGAAACATATATCTTTTCAATGAAGGAATTAACTGATGTATAATATTAAATAAAAAATTAATGAACATGAATAGTATATATGATGAACATTGTACACATAAATAGTGAATATTTTAGCAATAATCAATGAATATGAACGAAACTAATAGAAAATTGCACCCGAATGAGTCATTTGAAAAAATAAAAAATATCAAGAACTAAACAATGAGCATCAAGCTTTTGAAAAAAAAAATGTTGTAATGGACAAATTAAATCATATATGATATTACTTGAAAAACTAATGAACATTAATGTGATAAATGATCAACATTGTCCACATATATAATGAACATTTCTGCAATAATGACTAAAAATAACACTATAATAAATCCAAGAAACAATCGAAAATATCAAACAAAGATAATAAATATTTTTCTCATAAATAATGAACATTCAAGTACTAAGCAATGAACATCCAAGCATTAAGCAATGGAAATCAAGTTTATGAAAGAATATTATATATTTTTAATGGACAAATTAACTTATATTCAATATACATGAAAAAGTAAGGAACGTAAATATTATAGATGATGAATATTATCCATATAAATACTAAATATTTATGTAATAATCGATGAATATGAATAAAAAGAATAAAAATACATGAAAATGAACATAAATATTAATAAAATATGATAGTATGATAAACATAAAAGCTACAATTGATGAACATAATATTTACAAATAATGATATTTACATACTAAGTAATGAATATGTATCTTTATATTATTTAAATAGATGATGAATATTTAATTATTTAATTACTAAATACTCCAACTGATGAACATAAATATTAATAAAATATGATTATATGTACATATTAAATTAAAAATTAAATGAATATCAAAGAAATATTGTTTAATAAAACAATGAATATAAAAGACAATATTTGATTGTTTAATAAAATGATGAATATAAAAAATTATAGCTAATGAACATTTTATTAATAGTTACTGAATATTTACTAGCACGTGTGATAAATAAATGACAATATAAAATGCGTGCATTTTGAACATCCAAATTATGAGGCATTGTGATATGAGGTCTATGATCTCATTTGCGGGATATCGACTCCCAACAATCTATGCACCAATTCCCATGTTATGGGCATCTGTTCGTTTGTTGCCATAGCTAGAGAATTATTTCTGTTCAATTTTCATGTCTAGTACACGTCATAAATTTTGAGTGGATCTTATTTTTTCATACAACATAGCCAAGAAAGAAGGCAAATCCTATCTAGGTGATGGATCCGATCGCGCGTGCAAAATTAAGAATGAGAAAAATGGAAAGCTGCTGCACTAATTAAACAGCAGGACTAACGAATGGAAATTATTGTTCATGTCATTATTGCATAATGAGCACAAAAAATAAATCAACAACGATGAAGAATTAAGCTTAAAACATGTCAAATCATTGATGGTAATGTAGGATGAGCTATAATAGTGTTAATACACAGAATCATCTTTAGTATAACTACTTGTAAAATACATAAAAGATACATGGCTAGTAATGTGAGCTCGGCATCTTTGTAGAAGGATGGTGCTTTGTGTTCAGTTCTTATCCCATAACCAAAATGATAGGTTAATGAAGTTCATACCCAATTGAGTAATATTTTTTTAAGTATAAAAATCATAATTTTATTACTTTACAAAACTAATATATATATATATATATATATATATATATATATATATATATAATTTAGTTGATACCTATAGAATTAAAGGTCATCTTATTTATTGTGGAAATGCCAATAGAATCCTTTTCTTCCCAAACTATCCTTTAATTATTACTTTGCCTCCTCTACCTACTTTGAAAAGATCTTCATCTAGTAAAATAGATTATTTGTATGAGCTCAGTTATATCTCAAATTTCCAAAAAAATCCAAGACACAAATGCTTCTTTCCTTAATCTCTGTGATGCCTTTTCTTAACATAAAGGATCATGGACCCATTTTATCAAAACCTTAATTAGACAACCTACCAAGCTCATAAAAGAATATGTTCAATCCTCAAGTTTTGATCAATGTATCATATAATCTTCTAGAGAAGAATGGTTCATTTGTTTGAAAATACCCCCAAAATTTTTGCATCAATGGATTTCTCAAGACTACACACACATCCATTATGGTGCTATCATAATGGCTCTTTCTTACCATGGCAAAAAAAGTTTACCTATTTTTGCTAGAATTGCTCTTATAGACACCAATATCTAGAGTACCAACATGTTATAATTGGTACTGTAGAAACTTCCTTGAATGTTAGATTGGCAATGTTCAATTTTTATCCAAACTTCAATCTAGCACTGAATGATCCTTATGTACTTTCAACACTAAAAGTATAAGTATAGATCACTAGAGCCCCTCAGGTAGTTTCGGCTACTATAGCTATACTCCACTATTAGATGATCTATAAGATCTAGAATCATGCACTAGATCTATCTCTTTCACATTCAGATGATACCATACTCATTGTTACAGATCACCTAAAATGCTCTAACATGCATTCATATCCCTAGACAGATTTCTAGGAAGGAACTTCTCTATTCCAGGAAGGAACTTCTCTATCTCCTACTATAAACTTAGGTGACCAATTATGAGAAGTTTCATAAAAACATGTAGCCAATAAAGGAAACCTGATCAAACTATTGAAACAAGATTTGAGAAGTCTTTTCTCTTTCTTTTTCAACCCTCTTAATTTTTTCTACACAATTCATGATGAATCCTTATGAGCTAAAGGAAAATGTTCCTATTGTCCACTTCAAAGCAGATGGAATGCCAATCTATGCTTATAAAAGAAATGGACATTATTATTTTGACACTTATTGTTCTACTGATTGTTATTATGATCTAGATGAAGAAGATATGCCAAAGAGGTTAAAGAGTAAAAAGAAGCAGGGTTATTGTTTAGAGAAAGATCTAAGGAAAAGATATAAAGATGGTGATCCCACTGTAGGACTACTTGGTGAGTCCTCAGGTAAGTATGATTTTCTTGTGCAATATGGACCTAGTCTAAATACTCCTTTAAAACTAGTAATCACTCTTTCACCCCAATCTCTAAAAACACCACCAAACACTAAACCACCTTTACCTTGTTACAAATAAGCCTTAAAATGGGTAAAGAAAGAATCCACATTTTCCCCTATTTTATCACTACCTCAAACACTACCCCAAATTTGTATGTTCTCTACAACATATGAGGATGAATTTCCACCTCTTATATACCAAACCAACCCAACAACAAATGTAAGGAGTATGACAACTATAAAGAATCTTATGGGAGTATATCTCAAAGGTCAACATCTTCAGATAACTCTAGTAAAAGTTGTACTTTACTAGCAATTGAAAAATGCACAAACACAGAATTATCTCCTTAAAAAGATAGAAACCAAAGTTAAACAAGTTTCTATACAGGTTCATTAGATAGATACTAAACTTTCAGGATCAGAAGGATGTGCACTCTCTTGTGATGAAGTTGCAGTCCCAAATTGAGGAAAGGCACTATAAGTTATTGAATATGATTGAGCAAAAAACCTACTCTACTAAGTTCATTCAAAAATTGCTGAAATTCAAACCCAACTTTCTCATATTGAGAAAGATATGAAAAGGACACCTTTTCCACCTACTCAACTTACACTCTTTGATCGTTTTGACATCCCTTCTCCAGCATTTAATCCATACCAACCTTCATCTGCATCACTTTATACACCTACTACTGCAGACCTAGAACAATTAGGCCATTGTACTGATCTTTTCCATAAAAAAACTAAAATTAGGAAAGTTCCTCATGTAATCTAAGCCTTTCTTTAAACAGTAGAAGACTTCTCCGTGCAAATTTCATCTTCCATTGAATCCATTGAAAAACCTTTTATGAAACCCCAAGAACCTCCAAAAGCCATGATGATAAACCCTATCTCCTAATACTTAAGCAAAGCCTTCATTTCAATTCATTCCTTTACAATGGTTAATTCTCTCTCTCAGGAGAATATTGAGTCAGAATCCTCAGACTTAAAGTCTTCTAGTTCATTTGATGATGATGATGATGATGATAGTGATGTTCCAAAAGTTCCAACTCAGTTTATAGCTGATCCTCAACCAACTAAACAGTCAACAAATAATCCATCCTATATTGTATATCCGCAATGAAAAATATGGAGACAAAGAACACTATAGCTTCAAGACCTTATGTACCTCCAACTAAAGGATAATGATTTTCTTTTAATGATGTTTCTTTAGCTCTCTACAGAGATAAGATTTAGGAGTTTAGGGCGTGGATTGAATCTCAGCTGAAGAAACCTAATATGACCTTTTAAAAAACCCTAGAGGAATTTATGACAAGAGTTATAAGAAAACTCCAAGATTGGTATATGGCAATGGATGAATATACCAAGCTTAAGCTAGTCCAGTCCAGTAGTGCTACATAGTTCGTGGCTTTTATTTATCATAAGTTTATGGGAAAATTCCATGATCATATGGAGATAACTCTTAAAGAGTATTTTAACATGAAGTGTTGTTCCTTGTTGAAGACTAATTTAGATCTTCATGACCAGCAAATGTCAAAGAAATTTTATCAACTAGTCAGTTGGTCTAATCTAGATCTAAAGCAAGCCTTTATTATGTCACTTCCTAAAGCATTAACAACCTTTATGCACAACATAATCCAGTAAAGGAATAAGACAGTCAGTGACTTATCATTTGGAGAATGTATTAATGCTACAGGCTCTAAAAAGGCTATGTGAACACATGAAGCTTATTGTTCAATGTTGGATAGAAAAAAAGATCTCTCTCTCAAAACCTCATGTAAAAGGACATATCTCCTTATAAAATACAGTGGTGATTCCAAAAATTGTTATTGTCCTTCGAAAAAGAAGAAGCAATATTTCAAGTTCTTTAAAAATAACTTAAAGAGATCTTAAAAAAATGGTGTTTCTTCTGGAAAAAGTATAGGGGAAAAAAAGTCTGATAGGTCCTATCTTTATGGAAAAATAGGGCATTATGCAAAGAACTGTCCAAATAAACTAAAGCATATAGTAAAAATGATTCAAAAGATTCAAATCTCTATAATAGTAGACCTTGAAGATGTTGACATAAAGTGTCTTGTCTCTGTTGACCAAGATAACTCTTTGTAAATAGTTTTTGCTATTCAAGATTCATCCTCAAAAAATGAATTAGATCAGGAGGAAAATGGAGAATATTTCCATTCAATTTATAGCATGACTTTTATTGAAGCACCATAATAGATGAAAGTTGAAAAAGTACCACTGCATATGGAGATTGAAGCAGCACATCTAATTTCGTTAGCCCATATTCAGATATTTCAAGAAAAATATGCCAAACCAATTAAAGTTATTGTTGTTTATTGACACTAGAGCTTATTTGTCAATGATGAATCCTAAAATCCTTCCTATAAAATATTTGAAGCCACACAAAAGATATTTCAAAACAAAAAATGGTTGAATCTTTCATACCAACTTGGTCATAGTCTCATCAATCACAATCCAATTCTTCCTTGGATGCAAGATCCATACCAAACTCTTTGGTTCGATCCTTCATGATAAGGACTTAGTTACTGGATTTGATCTTTATTAGAAGTTGGCTAAGCTTAGAATCCTTCCAATAAGACTTAAATTCAAAAACTACTTCTAGCCTTACACCTTGGTCAACTCACTATTCTCAGCCCAAACACCATGTACCTCCATTAAATAAGATATCCAAGCCATTATTGTGCTAGTAACCATACCAAATTCCTTTCCAAACATCCTAGCCCATTATGGACCAATCCAAGCTTCTTTATTTCCTTACCCTTCAAATAGAATGGAGACATAAACCCAACCAAAGCAACCCATCCAAGAATGACTCTACAAGACTTAGCACTAGCCTATTAAAAGTGTTCTCAACTTTTGGCTCAAAACATCATTGAGTCCATAAAGTTTGATTGGGCTTATCAAGCCTTTTATGTCAACAAGCAGTCTGAGCAAGAGTGAAGGAAAAAGAGATTAGTCATTGATTATTAGCCTTTAAATGATTCTTTAAAGGATGATAAATTTCCTTTACGCAAGATTTCATCTTTATTTACACACTTGTCATAGGCTAAATATTCTTCAAAGTTTGATCTTAAGATAGGATTTTGGTAGCTAGGAATCAACTAGAAGATTGACATAAGATAACTTTTTTTATTCCAAATAGACACGATCAATGGACAGTCACGTCATTTGGTCTTAAAGTGGCTCCATCATTATTTCAAAAAGTGATGATCAAAATCTATGAATCAATTCTTCATAATGCATTGATTTATATTTATAACATTTTACTTTTTTCAGTAGATTAGATATCTCATCAGCATGTACTCTCACAGTTCACTAATCTTACAAAAAAGGTATGATGTTATGTTGTCATCCACAAAAATGCACATTACCCATATAGAGTTTGAATTCTTGGAATGATTTTTCAAGATGGATAGTATAAGCCTGGACCATATATCAGAGTAGAATTATAAAAGTTTTTTGACAAAATTCTCACTCATAATTAAGTTTAGTAGTTCCTTGGAATTGCTAACAATCTCATAGACTTTGTTCTCCACTTCACAAGGAAAGTGAATCCACTAAGACAAATGGTAAAACAAAGATTATCCACAATGGACAAATGCTTAAACAATAACTGTAAAGGTCCTTAAAGAAAAACTACAAAATTTACCACCTCTCTAGATTCCTTCCACAGGATAAAGGATTTTATGGACAAATGCTAGTGACCATCATTAGGGTGTTATTCTTTTAGAAGAAAAAGACAAATAAAAGAGAATATGTGCTTTTTTCAGTGGAAAATTCAAAGATTCAAAGCTCTATTATCATTCCACATTGAAAGAAATATTAGCTGTAAAAAATGGAACAAAAAAGTTTGAATTACATCTGATTGACCACCAATTCACAGTCCTTTTGGATTGTTCATTTTTCCCAAGATGCTAAATTTCAAAGGAAAAAATCTACAATATCCATAGTTACTTAGATGGAAAGAATTGTTCAGAAAATACATTTTTGATGTTGAGTATATAAAAGAAGATAAGAACCTAGTACCAGATTTTCTATCCAGATCACAAACTATTTCCCTGCTTCAACCTAACAAAGCCATTCCTCTCATATTCATGGCTTCATCAACATCCTCCTCTTCAGCTCCTTAGCCTTAACTAAAAATAGAAGAATCACCTGAAGTTTAATTCCCTACCATTTGTACCCAGCTCACTGAGCTTGTGAGGAAATAAATTCATTCTTACCAATCCTTTCTTTTGAAACAGTATGGATTTCACTATAAGAAATGATAACTCGTTGAAATGGCTAGAAGAGTTTCTCTCATTCCTATGGTATTTTTATCATCTTTATACCATAGCCCTAGAAATCAAACCTTATCACTTTTGGTCCTATTTCATTGAGATAAAAAGAAAACAAATAGCTAAAAAGAAAATAAAGAGTCAATCCTCACTTGGTGACCTTGGTTCCAATCCCTTGATCATTGGATTTCATTCTATAATGCAAGGTTTAAGTACTGTGAACATCAAACAATTTTGAAGAAAAGAATCATCCTCACATTTCACAAACCTTGTTTTGTTAGAACTACTGGAACAAGACATGTAGCAGCATTCCATGTCTATGAGGAAATCAATATTCATTATGTGATGATTTGGACCACTATAGAGAATTTCAAGAGTTCCAAAGATGCATGTGCCAGCAAAAGAAAGTGGTTCCAAAAGAAATATGACCTTCATTATCAAAAGATGCTCATTGGGATTTTCTTCCATCTGGTTACCATAAAGAACTAATGGCAGACAAGAGCAGATGGCTTGAGACACCCACTCCACAAGGTCTCCAAAGTGATATATATGCTCATGATTATATTTTAGAACCAAATTTTCAGGACCCATATGATTATTACATGAGACGTGAGGACTCCATAGATAAAGTTTCCATCACTAGTGATGACTCAAAATATCGTTACATGAATATATCTTCATCACATGAGGCCATTATCAAGTGATTTCTAGTTGTCCAGACATGTGAAAATAAGATGGTAATTTGAGTGTGTATCTTTACTTTAGTTTGCTTTATCTTTCTAGATAAGATAAGATAAGATTCTCCATGATCTTTTCTCTTGTAATCATGTATAAATGGTCCTTTTATATAAGGAGTTCAGTTTGTAAGTCTAGGCAAAGAACCCTTACCAGACACTACTCCTTGTTTAATAAACTATGGTTTTCTCAAAATTCTTGTGCATACATACATATATACACATATATATGTATGTATGTATGTATGTATGTACGTGTGTGTGTATATACACACACACACACACATATATATACATATATATACACAAATTAAAAGATAATTACTACAATTAAAAGATAAACACTAAATAAGAAATTTACAGTACAAGATATAAAAATATTCATATGATTAACAATCCTTTCATACATCAATCAAATTTCCCTGTTACTTTACGCTATAAAGACAATACTTCTGTTTGTATTTCACTATTGTAAAGCATAATTAAATGACCTCATTTGATATTTCATTGGCTCAACCCATTTGCAAATGCCAATTACTCACATGTTGACGTCCTTGCACACTGTTGATTAACAAAAGTGAATGGTCCTATTTACTTTTGGCTATACAAGGCTTCAACCTACACTATCATTATCTTTAACTACCTTATACCGCTTCACCTCTCAAAAGCTATCAACAATTCGAACTTAATTTCGACTGAAAAATTTATCTAAACCACTTCAGTATAGTATTCGCTGGCGGAATCAAGGGGGATTGGTCTGAACTGAAGCCTCCATGGCTGATGAGGAGTTAGTGATGAAGGAGCAGCAAGGGCCCCTCAACCCTGCTGCCATGAAGGATTTGAAAGAGAGGGGGGCAGAGAAAGGAAGAAGGGTCTTACACAGATCCCCTCCTTCCCTCCTCCCTTAAAAGCTCTATTCATTTATTCCAATAATTCATTTTAAATAATAAATTATGTAACAATACATAGATAAAACGTTAAGCTAATACATACAGTGAGGATATTCTCAAATGAATATACTCATGTCCTCCTGAAACTGCCGTTAACTTTGCAAGCTCTTTTTTATGGAATCCATGGCTACGTGTCTGATCTGATCGTGGATGTGTAATAGTATAATATCACTTAAAACCATTTTGCAGCCATTTATGAAGTAAATAACTCTGAAAATTAAAATATGGTATTTACTTATCATGCAATGAAAGACAATTTAATTAATTGAGTGAAGAACGTGATTAGCTAACTTAATTAGTCGATCTGCTTCTTTATCTAAATTTTTGTTTTATTATATTTTCTATAATGTTCCACTCCTTGTTTTATTCGTTTCTTTTTTAAAAAAGAATAGGAATAATAATAATAATAATAATAATAATTAAAATTCTCGTAATTAAAATATGTTTCATATAAAATTAAATGTATCTATTCATAATTAAATTAACTTTCATAAAATATGTAAATTTAAATTAAATTAATTTTCTAAAATTTAAATATAATATCTCACTTAAATAATTAATATTAAATTTTACTTAAATCAAATAGTAAATCATCTATAACTGTTACTTATAATGACATAAAATATATCTCATAAATAATTTAATTTTTTATTAATAAAAATTCTTCTCACATAAATAGCTTTATTTTCATAATTAAATATTTTAAGTTAAATCAATGCACATAATATTTTTAATTAAATCAACTTAATCAATAACTCAAATAAACTTAATATCCATAACATAAATTAATTAAATTCCTTAAATATTTATTTAACATAATTTATTCATATAATATAATTAATATTAAAATCATTTAAATCATATACTCATATTAACTAAATTAATTTCATAAATTGCTTAAATATTTACTTAACATAGTTAATTCACATAATGTAATTAACACTAAAATCATATATTCATATTAACTTAAAGTAATTTTCATAATTTTCTTAAATCTCAAATAAAATTCATACTCAAATAATTAATTTCATATCTTTAAACCCTTTAATCATTAAATATATTTTATTTATATATAGTCATCTTAAAAATATTAAATATTAATATCATTACATACTCATTTAAATTTAATTTTGAAAATATAAAACATTAATTAAACATAACTCTTTAAACTTAATTCATAATAAATAACATAATCTTAATTAAAATAATCATTTCTTTAACATAAATTTATTTTTCTTTAAAATACTTATATATACGTTAAATAATCTCTTTAAACACATTAAAATATATCTAATAATCATTAAATCATTAAAATTCATTATTATATATATAAATAGGGAAAAATATTCTTTTTATAACTTCAATCACTATAATTTTCTAAAATTAGATTTCAGACCTTACAAAACGCTCCACTCTCCCCCTTCTGAAAGGAAAAAAAAAAAACCAGATTTCTCCTTTATCCCACTTTTCCTTCCTCCACCCATTTTCTCTTCCTCCTCCTTCTCCTTTCATTTTGTTGCTACTACTACTACCGATCACCAGCAATTTCAAGTAAGTGAGTTCTCCCTAAAAATAATTTCTAATTTCGTTATTGATAATATTCAATATAAGAATGCATTTCATCATTTCAATGTGATCAAATTTCAAGCATAGTTTATGAGTTATTTTTAACAGAATTTTGTACTATCAACCAATAGTTTTGTGAGCTCGTATTTTCCTACTATGCAATAAATTTTATTTTCTTTAATTTTCCATTAAAATTTATAATATTTCTATAATATATGTGTTAGCACAAAGCTAATGACCCGTAACAAGCTGAAGCAATTTGTCATCTTATTGCTTGGTCTTCACAATTTGAAGTTGGCCACAATAAAAAGATAATAAATTGACCGATTTTGTCATCTTATTTTTGGTCTTTGCTATTTGTCACTAGTAAAAACACATTTAGTACCATTGGCATACATAATTCATTAAAAATGAAGCTATCGCAAAAACTATCTACTTTAATTTTGGTATTTTTCCAGATCGTCCTTATATGCATAGCTGAAATATGGTTCTTGTAATTTTATAAAGTCACACCTAGTTATGAATCAAAATATAGATTTATAAATCAAATAATATTATATCTTTTTTATGATTACCTTACTTATACCATTACAAGCTACAAGAGATTTTAGTTTCAATGAATTTGAGTAATTGCAATAACTATATTCAAGGTTATTTTAACAGACTAATAAATAATATTAAATGATAAATCATTAGTATCAACTGAAAATGCTTCATTCAGATCAGATGTTATTAATTTAGACACAAAATTATGATGCACAAGATGCAACTTCTGCGGCCGATTAATACAAATTATATAATTTCCCAAGCTAAAATTTGTTCACAATAACAGAGATGTATTATAGTTCTAGGACAATAATAGTTGACGCCACTAGGAGCAGTGGCGTCACGAATACAGAATTTAATTGCAGGACTTTTATTTTCTATATTTGATAATATTTTGTATTCATTTTATTTATTTTCTGTATTTTTTCTAAGTTTTTTACATAATTTAATTGCATACTCTTCATCTTCTATAGATCATAGAATCTAATTATATATCTATTTTATTCATTTTTCATATTCCTGTATAGAATTTTGAAAACCAAAATACGGCTTTAAAGTGTCACTATTATTGTCGAGATTGTGTTTACTATTATTGTCGAGATTGTGTTTTACTGTTTTATATTTTATACATTATTACAGAAAATTGAATAAAACAGATATATAATTTGATATGCTCAAATACAGAAAATGATGAGAATCTGCTTAAATTCTATCTAAATTTTACAAATAAATAAAACCCAAAACAAAAGGCAAATGCCAAATATGACGCAAGGTGCAAGGTGCTGTACTGTAAGTGTCACGCCTTGCTACTGCTACCATTTTGTTCTGATTATATTGACTTCGTATATATCATATATTTCAATGCAACAAATAAAGTGGAACATATATCTCAACTCCCTTTTGTCAAATCATTTTCATAAACCTAAAAATTCAACTTTGTAATGATATGGGGGTATCAAACATTTATAAATAATGAACTATAAGTTAAATTAATTTGAGATAATAATATACTTCTATATATGCATATGAATTCTCTATTTTTCTTTCCTTCCCTTTTTATATTTTCTAAAAAATTTAGCTACTTCCGCTTATAAACTACAAGTTTATCAGTATTGAAGTTTACTAACTTCCATCACCTCATATTACACTTTTTATTTTTTAATCCATATGCACATATGACCCACGCCCATTTTTAAACAGCCACTTACATAAATTACTAATTTTCCCTTAGAAACTATGGATAATAATAATAATAATAATAATCTTTAAATATTAATTTCTGATTATCCATTTTTCATTTCTTAAGTACACATTTTTTAAAGAAATTTCACATATATGATCACTCATATTGCTTACCTACTAAATTTTCTTCTGTGTCGGTGTCTGGCACTTTCAGATACAACGTTCATACCATTTGTTTCTGCCACTGCTTTCTAACTCCTTATCTGACTAATCATACCCAACTTTTGGAACTAACCACTCCTACATCATTCTCAATCTTCAGTTTTAACCCTTTCTTGCTACCACTACCACAACTATTCCTCCAAAGATATTTCTAATCAAAACCAGCTCCTGGATCTAATCCACTCTCCCTATTTTCTTAATCTTTATCATGGATATTTAATCACATGATTTTTCCCTTCCTCACTGGCAACACTAGTTCATACTCTTCTTATATGGTTTCTAATCGAACCTAATTGTTCGATGCAACTAACTTACATTTGTCAATGAACTTTTTTGCTTCCACGTGCCTTAAACCCTCCTTGTCATGCCTATCATAATTTCCCATTAAATCTTATATCCCATTTTTTGGGTTGAACCTACCCAACGAAACCAAACTCAGCAATTCATTGCCCATGCATAAAATCAACTTAAGTAACATACTAATGCCTCTCACCGTCATAGGCCAACCCACGTTTACATGTCACTCTCTATTTAATGCTTATTCAAATGGCAAGCACCACTATCACAAACGCGAAAGGTGTCACGTAACACTACTCTTATTTTTAAATCTTATCGATCAATTATTCTATATAAATATTTAATATTTTTACTATAAAAATTTGAATTATTTATTTATCTATTTATTCTTGAAGTTAAAATATAATGATTTAATCGTTATTTTTTTTTATCATAAAAAGAGTACTTTGTTCAATTTTTCTGTTAAATAAGAATTAAATATTTAACTATATACACTTGTACTGCATATCTTCTACTTAGTTTTTAAAACTTTTTATTATTTTATTATTTGCACATTCATTTTATTTTTTGTTAATTTTACGTTTGGTTGCTATTTTTTATTTTTATGCATTTTGCTTATTTCTAAAAATAATTAATATCTATTTTTTAATCTTTAATAATTTTAATAAGTATAAATTCTTCATAAGTATTATTTAATTAATAATTTTAATGCATGGTATATAGATCCAATGTCAAAAAAATTTTGAATATGTCACTGTATACACATTAGCTATTTAGCTAGAGAAACTGAAAACATGAGAATGCAAGGAGTCATGGTCATCCTTGGGTTACGAATCATTCAATTTGAACTGGATTTGATTACGACAACCTTCTTTTCCAAAAGATAGAGATGAAGCTTAACTATATGTCGTCAAAGCGCTAAGAATGGTTCAATTACATCGTAATATGAACTGAAACAACATACATGTCAATAGAAGAAAAGGAGGCAAGAACCAATATCCTAAAACCTAGATTCTTCCTAATCAAATATATATATATATATATATATATATATATAAAGTCAAAGCAAAAACGAGGTAAAATGTTGATATATATAAAGTCAAAGCAAAAACAAGGTAAAATGTTGATGTGACAATTTTTTTGAGTTAGAATTTGTTTAAGCCACATGACAAGTCATTTTTAAGAGTTGATTCATTCATTTATTAGTTTGTGATGTATTGTGCATTAATCAATCTTTTGATTCATTATTTTCTAATTTTTACAAATTTAATTTCTTATCATATATTAATGACAACTAATATTAAAGTAATTATAAAACATTTAATTGTAAGATCAATTATATGTGTGTGGGTGGAAATGAAAGGTAAATTTTTAAATTGATAAAAAAATATTTAAAATATATATTGATATGAAAAGCTTTAATAGGATTAGTCAAAGAAATAGTAATGTAAATTTTGTTGATTGAGAAAAATATGAATAGGTATCTATTGAATTAAATACTCTTGATACAACTATATACTATTATTAATTATATTAATTAATTGAAAACTATAAAATATCCAATTAAAAAGAAAAAAATATACAAAATATACAATAAAAGAAAAATATTTTAAGAGAAATAAAAAATTAATTGTTTATCTAAATTAAATGATAAAAATATAAAATAATTTATATAATATTAATTTAAAAATTATTTATTTTGATAATCTTATATCAAAGGTAAAAATAAGATGATAATTATTTATAAAAAATCTTACACTAACTTCGTGCAACGCTTAAGTTTGCCAATAGTTAAAAAATAAACCTGTGCAGCTCAACGTGTGGGATAGGCTGTTAGACCAGAGGCTGGTCTACACAGAGAAAACCAAGGTTGTACATGTAATTAAGGGAGCAGCGAAGCTCGATGCACCAATCAAAGCTCAAGTACACATTTTAAAAGAAATTGGTCTCAATCAAATAAAAAAATAAAAATAGGGATGTAGAATGAATGCTATGACCCTCAGATGCCTACTTGTATTGGTTTTACTCAAAAAAAGAAAAAAAAAATGAAGAGGACTGGGTTTTTCCTAAGTCGTAAAATCGCAAAATATGCTCTATTTTTGGTACACTTGCAAATGATAGGTTTTTTCTCATCGGGTTCAAGCAACACCAAAAGGCCTTGTCGAAATGAAGTTTGGAGGTAGCTTAGGTGATAAAAAACCTTTTAATAATCGGATTGTAATAATGGGTCAAACTAACTAAATTGAAAATTAGATTATTAACTAATTGGTTAGTTTTGGATTAGTTTTAATACTTTTTTGTTTTAAATATTATAAGCATATTTTTTTTATTTTGATTTTTAGAGTTATTTTAATAATATTCTTAATTTTTATTGAATTAATTGAATTGGTTAATCTAGAAATCAATAAGTTGATTGATTCATTGACTGGTTTAATTTTGAAAATACTGATTTCAAATTATAGGTGAGTTGGTTTCAAGGTTTTGATTATGGCCAGGAATGAAGAGGATGAAAAGATGTTGTATTTGGGGTGAGGTTAATTTAGTTTTTAGTGAGTGTAGAGGAAGGTATGATTATTAGAGGTTGTAATTTCTAAATTGATATAAAAATTCAACTTAAATTTATTCAAAAAAGTGACTCAAACCTAGTTCAAATCTAAAATGACTCAAAAAATTTTAAGATAAATTTGATCCAATCCTAATTTGATCAGCTAGTTGATCTGAATGACTTTATTGAAATTAATTAAATATTTAAATTTTATTTAAAATTAAAATAATATTTTATTTATTTTAAAAATAAAATTATGAGTGATCCAATCCCAAATAAAAAAAAAATTTAAATTTCATACAATATATTAACCCGATGACCAATCTCAAACCCATTCAAAAAAGGCAAGACCCAAAAATCGATTCAACTGGAAAATGATCTGGCTTAATTCATCTAACCCAAACCATTTGCCACCCTTAATAGTGATAAGGGTTGAAGACTTTAGGCTTCAGGTGAGAAACATTTCAATCACAAAAAATGAAGTTGAAGATAAAGATGATGAAGGGGAAAGGAAGATGGGTGGTTTTATTTTAGACTTTAATGGTGTGTGGTCTTAAAGCTTATTGAGTTTTCCTATTGTTGGTTATTGGTTACTATTGATGATTGTCGATTACTAGTTACTAAATGTTGATTGATACTAATTATTGGTTGTTATTTGTACACATAATTGATAACATAGATATAAATTTTAAATAAACAAACATATAAAACTCAAAACATATTTATCTTTTTGTTATAAAAGTAGAATTAGCCTATGAAAAGTTTTAAAAAGTATATTTTTTTAGAATTGGTTGTATTTACCTTGAATCACAATTACTCAACTCTCATTATTTATAGCTTCCTCTATGGTCTTATGCTTAATAAGAGAGATAAAGATAAGATTATTACGTGTATTTCTAAATAAGAATCTAGTAGTTACCATTTTTGGTGTATCACCTATGATGGGATCCTTTGGATAATCCTTCTTATATATCAAATTCCTTTGGATCTTAGACCATTTATTTCACATTTTAAAAAGACTGAGAAGGGGCTTCTTCCTTCTTTTCTTAGTAATCATCATTCTTTTTTCTCCTTCTCAATATTGATCTCCAACATTTAACTTTCTAAAAAGACCTGTGAAATCATCAACATCTTCTTCCTTCCTCAAAGATGTGGGATTAGATTTATCAACTACTAAATACATAGACCCCTCTAGAATAAGAGTTCTCGTTTTAACACTCTATACCATTTGATGGAGATAGAATAACTCGAAAATATTTCTTTATCAAATTTAGAGTGAAATTTCTTAAGATCATCTTTGGTGTTCAATATGAAACACATGCAACTAAACACTTTCAAATATAAAATTTTAAGCTTCCTTTGATTACATAGCACATAGGGAGTTATCGTTAAAATAAACATTACTATAACAATAATCATTATTTGTCATAATAAAATAGTGACAATAAATTTTACTACAAAATATTATTAAATTATAAAAAAAATTTATCACAACTTTGCATCACTATGAATATAGTGACATAATATATTTATTAATAATTATATTTATGACAAAAAAGAATTGCCATAATTACAATTGCGACAAATTTTTTGGTAAAACAATAAAAATTGGTCACTAAAGTATTCATCAATTTGCCTTTGATGTTATATGAATTGTGACAAATCAATATTTATTATGAAGAAATCATTTTGTATTATGACAGGATTAATAGTCACAATATATATTTCTTGTGACATAACAAATCTATCACAATAAGGATGATAAATGGTGACAAATCAATATTTGTCATAAAAAAGTTATTAAGACAAGGTTGTTTTGATGAACTTCGTAGCAAAGTAAATTCATCATAAGATGTTAATGTTGATAAATTTCAAACTTGTTTCGATGTTTTTTTTTTTTTTTTTTTTTTGAGATAGTATGAAAAATTTCTTGTAGTGTTAGAACTTTAATTAAAATATAACAAGAAGTGTTTATAGCTTTCACTTAAAACTATTTTAGATGGTTATACTCATTAAGCATAGTTCTTGTCATTTCTTATAAAGTTTTATTTTCTTTCATAATATCATTTTATTGAGGAGTTATAGTATTACAAAATTATGAGAAATATCATTTTCATTTCAAAAACTTTGAGAGATCTTTCATTCTGACATTCTCTTCCATAACCACTCCTAATGATAACAATTTTCAAATATTTTTCATTTTGAGCCTTCTTTATAAAAGTTTTAAAAACATTATAATAAGAATCCTTATGAGGTAGAAACAAAACCCACGTATACCTTGAAAAATTAACAACAATAACAAATGTATAATACTTGCCTCCTACACTAGTTGCTCTAGTTGGGCCAAATAAGTTCATATACAATAATTAAAGAGATCTAATGAATGTTACCTTATTCCTTAGTTTGAAGGAAAACTTGATTTTTTTTTCACCTCTTTAATATGGTTTACACACCTTGTTCTTAATGAATTTAATCTTTGATAGTTCATCAATAAGGCTTTTTCGTTAATGAATCTAATAAATCTTTAATTGCATGTCTAAATCTTTAATACTAAGTCTAATTTTCATCTACTATGGTCCTAAACACTTGACATTCTTATTGGACATAAAGTTGAGATGAACCACATAGACATTTTGAATTTTTCTACTGATAAAAAGTAATTGATTATCAGTCACTCTCGACATAAGATATGTTGAGCATGTGACCCCAAAGTTCATAAGACATTTGCTTTAGTCACATGATTGAGTGATGTGTTTTGAATGATAACAAAACCTTGAGAAGTTCTAATATTTATATTTGAGTCTTTGTGTTTTATTTAGAATTAATACGTCTCTAAGGTTAAAATATAAAATAAGAATGACAAGCTTTAAAATTGAAAGAAGCTTTATGAAGATGGTCAACGACAATAACGAAACCTCAATGGGCATTGATAAATTAATTCAATGATTATTGTGTAATCTCAATGATTATTGAGACAAAAGCTATAGAATAGTCAACTTAGAAGGAATGTGTAGAACAATTTTGAAAGAATTAGAAGATCCATTAAATATAATTGAAAATCTAAAGATGTCTACTTTGTAGGGAATTAGACTATCCACTTATCCAAAGCATATAAAGAAATTTATAAAGATTTCAATAAAGGTCATACTCATTTGAAGCTATCAAGCGAAAAGGTCAACTTTAAAATGTGCCATAGGTTTATTTACAAGGAATTCAATGATTTTCCATATGTGAAAATAAATATATTTGAGTCCAATTTCTAACAAAGTAAATAGTTTGCAATTTCATAGCTCTATACAAGATGTTTATGACTATTTAATAAGAGATGTCTATGCAGAGTTAGCTGCAATGACTATAGAATGTCACCAATGCTTGTGAAAGTGCAGTAAATGACCATTAGATATTCTCAAAGATCATGGAGAACTTTTAGATTGAAAAACTAAGCCATCCCAATGCACATTAAACATTTCCAATGATTGTGGAATTTTTGTAACGGCTAATTTTGCTAAAAATGGCTAGCAATAGTTAATTTTGTATTTAAAGTGCTTCTAACCATTCAAAATGCTCTTTGGGTTATACAAAGACACCAATATGGCATTAGATACATAATATAACTTTTGCAAAGAGAAAAAAGCATTCATAAAGGTAAGTTTTCTTTGTAAGTGTAAAAGTGATCTTAAAGCAAATTTATTGTATTTGCGAGATTTTGACTTTTCTTGAGCACTGCTTATATATTTTTCTTATTGTGAGACTTGGACACCCTTTTGGATAATTCCTTGTAAAGGTAGAAAGGTTAGTATTTAGTCAAAAAAAGCACACAGGTTAATAATTAGCCTATAAATTATCAATGGAATTTTGTTCTCGTGAGCCTTGTAAAAAAGGAATGGATAGGTAATCTCTAAACCTACAAAATAAAGGTTCTTTTAAGCCATAAAATAACTAAAAAACCTAAGTGATTGCCTAGGGAATAATGTAGGTGAATTACTAAATCACTATAAATATCTTATGTTATCTCTTCTTTCTACTCTACCTTTTTTCAGCAAAAGTCAAATTGTGTTTGCATTAATCCACTACCAACAATATTCAAGGAACTTTAATAAATTATAAGTATTTTTAAAAGCACCTAATTCATCTCTTTTATCAGGTTATCATCCTCATCAATGGACTAATAATAGGTACTAGATCTTAGTTTTGTTTTTTTTTTTTTAAATAAAGCTCAAGTAAAGGAGTTAAGGACATCATTATCAAGAAAGCAATGATCAGTGACAACCATTAAGTCTTCTTATTATGGAAGCTTCCTTAAAAATAAACCTATTCAAATTGAAGGAAGCCATTTGATTGAACTAGAAGACTATTATTAAGATGAAAGGAGAGGAAGGAGTTCAATGAATTTCATTTCCATAAGTAATAAACCCTCTTACAATAAAAAGATGAAGAAGAGAAAGGTAAAAAATAGAGTAAAAGCTAGATGTTTGATGGCCATGGAGAATGAATCAAAGGAAACCTCTTCAAATGAGATATGTGAACTTGATAAGGTTATAAATGAAGTGTTCACAATAGAAAATCTAGTTGAGGCTCTATCAACACCTAATGAATAGATAAATCTTTTCATAGAAAGAGAATTTAAAGAAATGAAAATGGTATTTTAGAAATGAAATTTCTTCCATCTCAAAGATGAAAGATGAGCTTCTTAAGGAAGTTTAATTTTCACAAAAATGAGCAATTAATTTCTACATTTTTTTTCTCGATCTAAATGAAAAAGAATTTTTGAAAAAGAAAATTGAAATAACATTAGACATAATCATGTCTCTTCCTTTACTTTTAAAAGTGTGTTTGTTAGAGCTTCACATTCTAGAACACCTAGTCCTTAAGGTGTTAAATTGCAAACTACTTCACAAAAGGCAAATGCTAAAGTGAAGCCTAAAGCACAAATGTTTAAAACTAAGAGACAAGTACATGTATAGACAGCTTAATCAAAAGGATAATCACTATACCAAAAAAAACTAATTTAGCTACAACATTTAGCGACCACATATGAGTGATTGATATTTAGCTACCATATAATGACCACACTACTACCATTTGGAGATTAAAAAAAATTTAATAGAAATTAGAGACCAAATAACTACCATATAGATAGCACCCAATGACTAAAAAAATGGTGACCACATATTGTGGTAGTTAATTTGCCCATAAAATTATAGTGGAGGATTTAGAAATCACTTAGAGACCATACACATGGTTTCTAAATTAGATGCCACACATATGTGGTCACTAAATCTGGCATCAAATTATGATGAGAGACCATATCTTATGATCTCTAAATAGCGACCATGTAAATATGATCATTATTAAAAAGTGCGGCAAATAGCGATCATAGTAATTGTGGTTGTTACTATATATTGATGCGAAATGGTAAGTCAATATGTCATTTAAATAAAAGTTAGATAGCAACCATAAGTCTTATGCCATTATCTTTTGTAAATAAAACAATAGCTCTTCCCCAAAAATGAAATAAAATGACATTTTGAGCTATCATTTCATTTACAAAAGATAGTAACCATAAGACTTGTGGTTGCTATCTTCTATAAATTAAATGGTAGCTCAGACTTCCATTCTATTTAATTTATAGGGAATAAAATGGTAGTCAAAGTTGTCATTTTATTTATAAAAAAATAACAACCACATGACTTATGGCCACTATTTTCATAACATACTTTGTCAAACAAAATTCCTCCCATTTGGAAATTAAAGCCATACTTCCAAACTCTCTAAATCTCTCCCATTCTATTAAAATCCTAAATCAAAGAATTATTGGTGACTAGACATTGATCCTAAATCAAAGAAATCCCCTTATTTTTTCAATGATTGAACTATTGAAATCCCCAAGTTGAAGAATCCTATATCAAATACAGGTTTGACAGTACTTGTTTTAACACACATTATTGCTTTGTTGTTATTGGACTCTCTTTCTCTCTCAAAGTAAATCCTTTTTCATTTGTCTATGATAGCCTATTACTGTAACTCCACCTATAACTGCTCCAACTTCAAATTCAACTCTTATAGTTGAAGTTCAGGCATCATAAGTTTATATTTCATTTTTTTTCTTAAATATTTTGGTATCATCTAGATTTGTGTAATAAATTTTAAATTTGCATTATGTTTGCCTCACTTTATTTTCTCGATTACTTTTTCTATATCTTCTATGTTGTATTCCACTGACATATTATGGTGTAATAATATGTAGTTCATATTTTAGTATTTGATATATGTATCTTATTTTATGTTGCCAATTGGTTTTTTTCCATTGGGTCATTTATTGGTTTAGGAAATTTCATTAATAGCTTGGTAAGCTGTTAATAATAATAATAATAATAATAATAATAATAACAAGTTGCCATTGTGAGCACCGGACTGCTTATTAGGGTTATGCTCGAACTAGTGAAATCTTACTTTCTACTCTGACCTTATATCAATCATCAGAGAATTGAGAGGATGAAGGTCATACATTGATAATAACCCCTAATAATGACACGTGTGCTAGATCAACAATGGATATTTTAGGCCTCTTAAATAATAAAAGCCTTTTTTCCAAAGTTGTGGTCAACAGGGACCAATGTGGAAGAATATATTGGGTATTATTCCTATTTGGATTATGGAATAGCCACCTGAATTTGGTCAGAACAAGAATTTGGGTAAGGACAAATTTTGAGCCTACCTAAGTCATTTAGAAGGCCCAATTTGTCTTCATGCACCAAAGATTGAGTTCAAGAATAAGGTACAACTTGGGAAAGAGGTGAGACATCCCTCAATCGCTCGAACTTAGGGATCTGACCTTCAAGCATCTTTGATTCACATTTTTTCATTTTAGCCTTATTATTAGTTAATCAAATTAACTGTCCTAATGATGTTTGTAGCATATCTCAATCAACATATCATTAAGACATTACAACCATTCTCTATGGGGATGGGGGTATAACTATTTTCAAATGGAGAGGTCATACATAATTAATAATCTTAAACATGCAAAATCTAAATTACAATGCACACACTTATAACCATCCTCAAAAAGAAGAAACAAGTTAGTTACCATCAAGAAATTAAAACACTAAGGTAATACATAATAAGATGCACCTAACTAAAGATACTTACAAAATCCCATTTAAGTCAATGAAACCTAATTAAGCTTTAAGTCCAAGATTAACACAATCCCAACATCACAATAATATAATAAAAAAAAGTAATATAACATATAACACATGAACACATGAGCATGAATGGTAAGACAAAATGCATATGACATGCAAGTACGTTCTGAGGATAGTTAAGGCCTTTGGGCACGACATCAAATCAACATAATGGGATCCTAGAGTTTTTGAACCCTTTTCTCTATAATGGTCCTAAGGAGCTAAAGTATCTACAAGTACACCACTAACCATTTGAGAGGCTAGGATGTTGGCATATCTAAAAAAATAACTATCACAAGGTCAATAATATATATAGGACACTAAGCATGAGATATAAGAAAAATGGGAAGTCATAAAGAGTTAAGCTTTCTCCTCTAATCCAATCGAATAGCCATTCTAAAAGAAATAGAATGGAAGGAGTAAACAAGCTAGATAGCAAATCACTCCTCCATGGTGATAGTGATTAGTAACAAACCCATGACTAATATAAGAAACAATAAGAAAAAAGGGCTTATAAGGTCATTAGGAGTTTGAAAACCCCTCTTTTAATCATTTATAAAACACATAAAATAGAATATGTAACACATCAATAAGTGTAAAGACATAAAGAAGAAGAAGAGATTAGAGACATAAAAAAAACATGAAAATAAACCTTTAACATGATCATTGCTTCATTATTTGAATAAAAAGGGATTTTTTGCCATGAAACCAACTCCTATTCTATCATTAGAGCTCTCAAGACACCCATAAGAAACCCTAAAGAAAGATGAAAATGAATGGAGAAAGAAGTCAAATTTGCAATTTGTCCATACTTAAAGAGGGTTGTACATACCATATGTCTTAGTGGTTTGTACATACCACAATAAGTTTATACATCCCAACTTAACTGGGCTTTTAATGAAAAATAAGAAAAAGAAAGAGGAAGAAGAAGAGGCTTTAAGGGGGAACCAGGATGCCTCCTTTTATTGTTTTACCTTTAGAGGCACTATGACTTGATTTTATCCTCCAAAAAGCAATGGATATTCACAAATGAGGGTCACAAAACTTAGGGAACCACCTTAGATCTTGGTGTGAATAACTTAGGGTTTTGTTTTCTATGTTTAAAAGTGTTTATGGAGTAATCTTAGCAAAATTTAGGCTTTCCATGCCTCTTTTCCCCTTCTTAAAGTAAGGAGGGGCATATTTGTAAAAAGAGAGGGGTACAATTGAGCCAGGATGGCTCTAATTGCACTTTATTCTCAATCCATTATAAATAAGAGCTAAGAATATATTGGATATAGGGTTTTAAAATTATCTATACAGCTAAAAGTTTCGGTTGTATAGACCAGTCAAGTGTTTAACAAAGGTCAAAGTTTTGGAACCTTCTTTCTATTAGGGTTTCAGCCATGGCTATACAGCTAAGTAAGATGGTTGTACTACCATCTAAAAGTAGGTGGGGTGATTTTTGAATTAGGATTTGTTGGGCTTTAGGTTTGGCTTGCACTTTAGGTTGCGCTTCGGCTTGTTCCAAGGCTTCCTTAAGCTTTGATCCTTTCTTTTGCAATTTCTCCATTGCATATTTAGGAGATAAATCCAATATTTTTCATCACTGGGTTTGCATCCTAAGGCCTAAAATCTAGTGCTTACAGATATTTCTTCACTTAATTATTATGTAGTAATACTTTTCAATAATGACATCACTTATCTTATTAGGTAAATGTTAGAGCATCCTTATTCTGATTGAAAGGAACAACTTGTTATAATTTTTTTATATTTATGATTTGGTACTTTGTGATAAGTGGTGCTTCATGATTTTCATTTTCTTGAGAAATAAAGCAATCTCTTTCTATTAATTGAATTGTTTTAAAGACCAATGCAACTAAAATATCTAATATATTAGTGAAGCATCCAATTCAATGACTTGTTTATTTAAATTTAAATAAATCGATATCATTCATTTCATTTAACTATGTTTAACTATTTTGGCTTAGAATTTAATTATTAGGCATTATAGTTTTGTACCTATATATATGTATTATCAATTGAAGTTTATTGACTTAAATAGGATGTGGATTGCGTGAGACCTTATTTCATTATGAGAAAAAGCTTATAAAAATAGCATGTGGTTTAGTGTTTTGACACTTGAGAGTAGGTACACAAAGTTTCATGTGACTTGACTACCATGAGGTTCTATTTATTGTCAATTAAGTGTTGCTAGCTATTTTCATGTCTCTTGTCATTTTGGTGTTGCTAGCCAATTCCACATGTGTGTTGCTTTTTTTTTTTTTTTTTTTTTTGTGATTTTTAACTTTCCAATATGTAATTTTTAGCGGGAGTAATAAACTATCCATTTTATATTATATAAGTGAGCAAGGTAACAATAAAATTAATTTTTTTTAGTTAGCTTATGAATTCTTTAATGATTGCAATTCTCAATAGTATGATATCATGTAAGAAAAATTATTATTCACCATTAATAATAAATAATAAATAATTATTTCTCTCAAGAATTTTTAGCTTAATCTTTTTATTTTTACATAAAAAATAATTTTCAATCTTACGCATGCTTTCTCTCATATTTTAATAATAGATAATTATTCTAATTTAGACATCTACATTGATATATTTGCAAGTACCATACTAAAATTGAGTTAAAAAAAATATTCATAGCTTAGATTGATGGCTAATTATTCATGAAAGCTTATGTCGTGAAATCATTCTTCCTAGTTGATTGGAGATAATCGACTATTTCGATGACAAATAATTCACAATAACTCAGAGATGAGTGAAGTCCTTACTCATAGAAATTCTTAGTTGATGCAATTTTATTCATCTTTTATGTTTCCATGCGTTTGTTTTCTTGAAATGGAATTTGATTGATTTCTATAAAGTGTTAAATTGAAGAATTTGTTAGACCTATATATGATTTGTTGTTATTATCTCTTTTATTTTTCCTTTTACTATACAAATTTTAGTAACATACAAATCATATCCTGTAACTAGGGCCCAAACAAATCATATCCTATAACTAAAGGCATTCTTTTCATATCATGAATCTTTGATACAAAACTAGTAACAAGGTTCTTTTAGATATTTATACATAACAACAATTATATCAAATTTTAATGGCCCGATTAATTGAATTATGTTAAAGAGTCAACTTTAAGTGATGCAACACCAAAATCTTTGCTTAAGTTAGTAATGATTACTATGTTAATAATAATTATACTTCCTTAACTTTTATTAAATCTAGTAACAAATTACTCTTTTTGCTATCTAGATGGAAAGCAAATATAATGCTAAAATATGGAATGAAAATGACTAGTTCCTAACATTCCACTATATAGGGTTAGACATTATAATAATTGATAATGTTCCAAAAAATTTATCACATCCTCTAATGATGAGTGAGGATTGTCTTTAGATGTATACTAGGCTAGCCTGAAAAATGGCCTTCTAAATTTGGAGTTTTTGATTGGCATTGGAAAGTTCATTAAGTTCATGTGTTTTAACCTAGAATGGTGTGTCCACATTCAAGTAATAAATGTCAAAACTATCACTTTTTGGATATGGAGATGGTAAAATACCATATGCTATAATATCATTTCATGTCAAGATATCACATATGGACAAGGCTTATGGAAATAGAGGCAATGATGGTTGAAAGTCATACTGTAAATGGATTCAAAGAATCCATATTTATAGTTGACCATGATTATCAGACAAGGGTGATGGATCCTATTGCTCCTTCATTTAATCTGAATTTAAATGATAAAGGATTCCTAATCTCGAAGATCCAAAATCTTATGAAATGTTAAACATTACAAACAATCAATGATAACAAATAGAAATAATTTTAGCACATATTTTAAGTTATAAATTAGGAGTTTTTCTATTTTTTATAGTATTTGTTTAGAGTTAGTTAATTTTTATATTTTTTATGTTTGCACAAGAAATTCTAAAAAAAGGAGCTAAAATTATGATTTTTCAGTAGTGTTGCATGGGTCATGCAACAAACCATGCATTAAAAAGCATAGTTGACCAATCAGTAGGAGCATATTCATATTTAATAGATTGTGTGTGGGTCATGGAATGGCTTATACATTAGGCCATGCAAGGCTTTAGATCCAAATTTTAAAGTTAATTTTAGGCTACCTTTTTATTAATGTGTGACCTATTTTGGATAGAGAACCTAGGAGAAAAAAAAAGAGTTGATTTTAGGGGGAAAAAAAGTAGATTTAACCTCTACACCAAATAAAAAGAAGATTTTCTATGAAGATTAGGGGAGTGTTTCTCTTAGGGTTTTCATTGATTTTGTTTTAGCAAGACTCTTCCCTTGGAAATTTCAATTCAATTCAATAGATTCTTTCTTTCTTATTTTTTTCTTCTTCTAGGATGAACTAATTCTTCAATTCTAAGGATGAGCATGAAAGTTAAATATTTATGTCATAATTATATGAAGTGATTTTGCTTTAATTGTGTTGGATGTCTTGATTTAGTATGTTTGAGCTTAATTGATCTCATATGTATGAATGGTTGTATATGTGCAATGCTTGAGATTCTAGATGATGGAGTGAAAGTGGAAGTCTAGGGTTAGTCCTAACATATTAAACTAGAAGATTGAGACCACGAGAGTAGGCTTAACTTTTAGAGATGTTTAAGGATTATTCATGAAACTTAATGTTTTATTATTGAATTTTGTGACCATGAAAGTAAGCATAATTTTAGTAATAATAGACTCAATGTTGCTTGAGTAATATTATTGGACAATTGATACAATTTTCTTAATATACTTATGGAATAGTACTATAATGTATTCAAATTCCCTAGAAATAATTATCATAAGAGTTCCTTTTATTTAATTTTAGTTTTAATTAATTATTTTTGCAATTTCATTTTTTATTTATTATTCTCTTATTGTTTCAATTACTAGATAATAGAAAAATTATACTTTGTTAGTACTTATGCAAAACATATCTCTACTTATCATTGTATTAGTTGAGCAATTTATGCACTTCCAAGGGTTACATACGCAATAAGTTTTTGGCATCATTTGTCGGGGATTGATTTTTCATAATATCAATTCCTCTTAAGATTTCTATTAATCTAATTTTAAATTCTGTATTTTTTATTTTGTGAGTTTAATTGTGTTTCGCTTCTTTGATAGGTGAATCATTTGTTGCATACGTAGTTCAAAAGGCCTAAAATTATTTGAATTTGATCTTGATATCGAGTGCACGTTTCATATTTAAGGGTGAATCCAAGAAACTTTAAAAGAATTTGCTTAAAGTCATAATAGCCAACAAAAGACGACAAAGAGCATTGCTAGATTTTGTTATGCCACACACTCAAGGAACTTAATTAAGTATTGTTAAACCTATCGTTGCATATAATAATTTTGAGATTAAACCAACAATCATCCAAATGACACAACAAAGTACTTTTAAGGGTGAAGTCAATGAAGATCCAAATGCTTATATTGCCAACTTCTTGTGATTTATATAACCTTCAAAATTAATGGGGTGATTGATGATGCAATCCATTTAAGATTATTCTCTTTTTACTTAAGAGATAAAGATAAGAGGTGGTTGAATTCTATGGCACCTAACTCATTTTCTACATGGGAAGAGCATTCATAAGCTTTCTTAGCAAAATATTTTTCATCTGGCACGACCATGCAATTGAGGCAAGCTATCATAGGCTTTGACTAAAAGCCTAGGAAGACATTATATGAAGCATGAGAGAGGAACAAGGAGTTACAAAGAAGGTGTCCATATCATGGTTTACCATATTGGTTAAAAGTCCAAACTTTCTATAATTGGCTTAAACCATTTGATGCGCATTATTATTAATGTTGTAATAGGAGGTGAACTTATGAGAAAATTAATTAATGAAGCTTATTCATTATTGGAAGAGATGGCTTTAAGCAACTACCAATGGGTAAATGAAAGGGGGATAAAAAAGTGAATTGTAGGTGTTCATGATATTCATGCCTATACCATGTTATATGCCAAGATGGATGCTCTTACAAAGAAGCTTAAAGGTGTAAGTGTGCATGTTATCAATACCCCACCATTGAATAGCAAACGGAGTATAGGAGGACATATGGGCACTGAATGCTAAGAGGGGAGTCATTTTGTTCAAAATTCAGTTGAGCAAGTGTAATATGTCTCTAATTACAATAGGTTGCCTAATAATCTATATTCCAATGCCTACAATCTTGAGTAGAGGAATCATCCCAACTCTTCGTAGAGTAATTAAATTGATCAAGCTAAGCCTTCTCATCATCATGGTTTTCTTAAAAGGTAATAAGTTAGAGTTTCCATAGCTCAACCACCTCAACATGAGGAGAAGCAACCATAGGACATGTAAAAGTTATTGATTAAAAAATTTAAAAAGGTAGAGACCAAGCTAGACAAGATAGACAAGCTTGAATTGAAGGTGAATCAAATCAAACAACACAAATAACATTTAGAAGTGCAAATTGGCCAAACATTATCAATATCATAACACAAGGTACAGTCCATAGCAAGATTGAATTAAACCTAAGAGCGTGATGCAAGGCAATTACTTTGAGAAGTGGTATGGAGATACCACACTCCCTAGCAAGATTGAATTAAACCTAAGAGAGTGATGCAAGGCAAGTAACATGGAGATACCATACCCCCCACATAAGCATAAGGGTGAAAATGAGAAAACAACCTCAAAATTGCCTAAAATTCCTGAGATTCCAAAAAATTTAGTGAAAGAAAGTGATGTAGTAACCCCAAATTTTGTTTTAAGTGAGAAAGACAAAGTGGAAAAAGCCAAAGAGAATGAAGGAAGCAAGTCGCCAATAGTAAAACCTTATGTTCCACCCATTCCTTTTTCTTAACGATTATAAACGTACAACTTTGAGAAGTAATATGCTCAGTTCTTAAAGATTTTCAAGCAAATTCACATCAATATTACATTTGCCAAGGCCTTAGCAAAATGCCAAAATATGTTAAATTTCTCAAAAATCTTATGTCTAACAAAAGGAAGTTAGAGGAATTTGAGATCATAGCTCTCTCCAAGGAATGTAGTGTAATAATACAAAACAAGCTTCCACCAAAACTTAAAGATAAAGGGAGTTTCTCTATTCCATGCCAAATTTATAATTGTAAATTTGATAAAGCATTATGTGATTTAGGTGCTAGCATTAGTCTAACACCTTTCTTTATTTGTAGGAAATTAAATCTTCAAAACATATAACCAACTACGATGACATTATAACTTGTAGATCAATCTAATAAACACTCGATTGGAGTGGTGGATGATATTCCCATGCAAATAGGAAAGTTTTTTATACTAGTAAATTTTATTATTCTTAACATGAATGTTGATATGGACATGCCATTAATTCTTGAAAGACTATTTTTTGCAACTACAGGGGCAATAATTGGTGTTGACAATGGAAAGCTAACCATAAGTACGATGGGAGAATATATAGAGTTCAATGTATTTAAAGCAATAAAATAGTTTTCTTCAATTTAAGATTGCAAAAAGGTAGATGTTGCTCACTAGCTCAGTCAAAAGGTTTTTCAAAATGAGCATCCAAAAGGTCCATTCGATGCTAGTATGATTCAAGGGGTATCACCATCACATGAGGACCATGAAAATGCAGCCCAATTTTTAGAAGCAACCCCTCCATTTGAAAATTACAAGCTTAAGAATTTGGGACAAGGTAAGACTCTTCCTTCCCCCTCAATTGAAGAAGCTTCAATTTTGGAGACAAAAACTCCTTCTTTTCATTTGAGATATGCATTCATTAGTGGAGCTTATGAAAATGTCTAGATATATGAGGAGAAAACCAAGTAATGACCTGCTAAGCAAATGCATAAGCATTCTTTTAAAGTAGGACAAAAAGTGTTATTGTTTAATTCTCATCTTAGACTCTTTTTGGAACAGCTAAAATTTCATGGATTTAGACCTTTCAAAGTAGTGCAAGTTTTTCCTTATGGAGCTTTAGAATTGCAAGGAGTGGGTGCCAAATAATTAAAAGTAAATGGCTAGCATTTAAAGGTTTATTTCTATGGTGATGCATTACAAAATGAGAAGTTCTTCTCTTAAACTGTCCTTTAAACTAAAAATTTGCTAAAAGTCAAGCTAAGTAATTTAAATAAGCACTTATTGGGAGGCAACTCAATGATTTTACTATTCCAGTCATTTTTATATTGCTTATTTTAATTCTTGTATGTTATTTCTTTATAAATTTTCAATCATTACAATGTTTAAATTTTTAGAATTTCAGTAAATTTTGGTAGTTTAATTCATAGTTAAAATGTTATTTTTGTGTTTAGTTCAAGTTAAGCTGATTTTGTTTTGTGTTGACTATAGATTATCTGAGAGCACAAATGTTTGAGGAGCAATGACAACATTTATTTTGAACATAATAATTAGTTACAAAACTAAAAATAGAGGAATAAATTGGAATTTTAAGTTGTATACATGGTGTACGAGCTGTGTCATAGGCCATGCAGGAGCCAAGCAATAGGACTGTGCAACTTTCAAAAGTAGGATCATCAATTTCATCAAAATGGTACATAAATTAGTTGCATGAGCCATGCATTGGATAAAATGATATCAGATGGTAGCTTACTTAAATACCCATCTTTTTCCTCCTAACCTTAAAACACACACACACCTTAAATCTTATTCATATCATCCGCCCACCTTATCCTAATCTACCCATTTTCTCTCTCCTCCAAAAACCACCCAAATCTCATCATGTTCATCATCAAAATAGTTATAAAAAGAAAGCCAACCAGTTTATTTCGCCAACTCCTATTTGAAAAAGCAAATTAAAGTCACCATATACTAGAGCATTTAAATCATATTGAGAGCAAGTTGAAGAGTGTGCAAGATCAATTGACATCTTTCTTTGCACAAAGGTTGCAGCAACAACCTCCGTCAACAAATCAATGATTTTAATTTTTTTCTTTTTTCCATTTAATTTTTGTTTTTCTAATTTCTTTAATTTTTTCTATTTTATATTTTCTTCTATTTTCTATTTGGTACTGTTATTTTTATTTTGTGTTCTAAACTATTGCAAGTTTAGAATTGGTAGTAATTTTGTTTTAGGATAATTTTTTTGTTTAATTGTTGTAGGATTTGGATTAGTAATATAGTCCTATTTTGTAATGTTTGAATGTTTGGATATTTGGATAATATGTTATTTTGTTTATTGAAGTGATTGTTAAAAATAGAGATATCAATTGCTTGGAAGGCTATTTTGTTTTGTTTTTTTATTTGTGAATTATGTCTGCTGGGTTAATTTATTTAGTAATTTTTGGTGGATGTAATTGTGACAAGACAAATAATTTTTTTTTTTGGAGATTGTGTTTATTGATTTACAAGTGAAGAAACTGAATTGAGATTATTGAAAAATTAGCAATAGTGGTTGCTATGAGCTGTGGGTAACTTGTGATTTTTAGCTCTGTTTTTCATGAATGGTGATGTATTTTTGAGGTTATGGCTACATTGTAATTGTGAAAAAAAAAATTTAATTGTGATTGAATTCCATGAACTACTGATAATTCTCAGTATGTGGAAATAGAAATTTGATAGTTAGATTGAGAATTTTATCTAACAATTATGTTTTTAGTAAATGGGAATATATTTATGTGGATTTGGGTGTGTTATGATTATTGAGAATTTGTGCAAATTGAGAACTTATTATGCAAGTATTTATTAACAATTTTGAGTTTAAGTTTGTATTACAGGAGTATTGTTGAATATATGTATTTATTCTTTTCTTTGCTTAGGCATAACCAAAACTTCAAGTTTGAGAGAATTTGATAGGAATATTTTTAGCACATATTTTAGGTTATAAATTAGAAGTTTTCTATTTGTTTATAGTGTTTTTTTAGGGTTAGTTATTTTTTTTTTTTTTATGTTCACATAAGAATTTCTCAAAAAAGAGTTAAAGTTGTGATTTCTAGTAGTGTTGCATGGGTCATGCAATGGACCATGCATTGACAAGCATAGTTCACCAATCAACAAGAGCATATTTGTATTTTACAAATTACGTATGGGTCGTGGCACGAGTCATGCATCAAGCCATGCAAGGCATCAGATCCAGATTTTAAAGTTAATTTTTGGTTTTTATTGATGTGCAACCTATTTTGGATAAAGAATCTAGATGACAAACGAGTAGATTTTATAAGAGAAAAGTGGATCTAACTTCTACACCAAATAAAAAAAAGGTTTTTTGTGAAGATTGGGGGAGTTTTTCTCTTAGGATTTCCATTGATTTTGTTTTAGCAACACTTTTCCCTTAGAAATTCTTCTACTCAATTCAATGGATTTTTCTTCCTTATTTCTTTTTCTTCTTCTAGGATGAACTAATTCTTCAATTTTAGGGATTATGGTGAAAATCCAATATTTATTTCATGATTATATGAAGTGATTTTTCTTCGATTGTGTGTCTTAATTTAATATGTTTAAGCTTAATTGATCTTGTATGTATGAACAACTGCATATGTGCAATGCTTGAGATTCTAGATGATGGAGTGAAAGTGGAAGTCTAAAGTTAGTCTTAACATATTAAACTAGAAAATTGAGACCATGAGAGTAGGCTTGATTTTTAGAGATGTTTAAGAATTATTCATGAAGCTTAATGTTTTATTATTGAATTTTGTGACCACAAAGTAGGCATAATTTCAGTAATAATAGGCTCAATTTTGCTTGAGAAATATTAGGAACCTTCAAGCACAACTTAATCTTAATTGAAACAAATCTTGTGACATTCTTGTGGAATAGTATTGTGGTATACTCGAATTCCTTATAAATCATTGTCGTAAGAGTTTCTTTTATTTAATGTTAGTTTTGATTAATTATTTTTGTTTATTATTCTCCTATTATTTAAATTGGTAGATAATAGAAAAATTAATACTTTGTTGGTACTTGTGTGAAACAATTCTCATGGGAATGATCTCTATTTATTATTGTATTACTTGAGTGATTTGTGCACTTACAGGAGTTAAATATGCAATAGTGGCCTAGGTGTTAGACCCATTCACAATTATCGCTTGTCTCTAGAATAATAAATCTCAAGGCTAAACACCATTTATTAGGGTGTGCTTTTAATGCATTTGCTTAACTAATCAAAGAGGTCATGCCAAAAGATAATCTTATCACTAAAAAGTTTTATGCTACAAAGTGCCTAGTATATGACTTAAGATTACTAGTGGAGAAAGATACACTACTATGCAAATGGTTGCATGATTTATTGGGAGGAAAAATCTTAACTTCATAGCGTCCAAGATTTGTGGCCATCAGTTGTATAAAGGAAGTCATGCAACTGAAAGCAATCAATGGTTAAAATTGATTACCTTTCAAAAAGATGTATTACTTTACTTTAATGTTACCACTTCCTATATTATACTCTTTGATTGAATTTCACAACGTGGGTTAAATCTAAATCAATCAATAAATCCAAATTCACTTATTATCTTCCCTCTTTTAAATTATTCCTTAAACCCACCTTAAGAAATACTATAAGAGGTCAATGATCAAAGTAATATACTGTAAAAGTGTGTGCAGATATCATCCCATAAAGACACGTGTTATAAGCATTGAAATATGATGATTTTATTTTTATTTGGGAAATGAAAACTTGAGATAAGATTTAAACTACCAATTCAATGGAAATAAACTAAACTAACAATTCAATGGTAAAAAGATAAACTCAATTAAGAAAGAAAACCTTAAAACAAGACACCTAGGACACTTGTTCTCAACAATGAAAAATCATGAAATCATTAATCATTCAATGTTGTATGCCCATATTTCTAGGTCTTAAGCATATAGAAGATCATAATATGATCAATCCTTTTATAGACTTAGAAGAGCATTTCCTTTACAATGCTTTTATATAAAATTTGACTATAAAACAAACTTTTATTGTACTAGGCTAAATGATGAAAATATTATTATTCCTAGCCTTTATTGACCTAAAAGCAACGGTTACCAAAGAAAGTTTGATTTGTAGGATGGTGACTCTTTCACCAAATTCATATCATAGAAAATTTAAAAAGTGAATGGAGATTATTAATAAAGAAGGGAGAAAAGCTTCAAATGGTTAATTACTATCAAGTCAACTTAATAATTAATTCAAAACTTATAAAGTACCCTTTATCTCTTTTGCTTTTAAATTGGTATATACATATGTTTAAGGGGAGTTGTTATGCATGTTGTTCATTTATTATCCTTGACTATGCAACATGGATTGTGTGTGTATGAATGTGTGTTTGATTTAATATATTTTTGTTAGCCCCTGTGCACCAAGAAGGGGGGTTGAATTGGCAAAAAATTTAAATTTTTGGTGGAAAAGTAATCAAGACTAAGTGAGAGAAATAGTAGGAGAAGAGAGAACACAAAGATTTATAGTAGTTCGAGTGTTCTAGGTCCATTCCAATTTTTTAATTAGGTATTTCACTAACACTAAATGGTGTTCACAAGCTCATACCAAACTTTACACTTTGTATTTTATAAGGCTCACACAAAATCTTACAAGTGTTTTCCCAAAGGCTTACACTTAAACCTATACAACAGTTTTTCCAAGGCTCACTCTTAAACCTAATCCCTAAAGGTGTTTAAAAGCTTACACCAAATGTTTATAGATTAATTAAAAAGAGTAATAAGATAGAGTTGAGAAATTAATTTGCAAGAGTTTGGCTATAGTAAATGTTATTCTTTTACATTTAAGTCCATTTGGTGTAGTATTTATAGGTTACACCTACCAAAGAATCGTTACAAATAAAACTATCTTCATATCTCAAAAGTTGGTGGCAAAATTTTGCATTTAATGCTTGTTAGACAAAATTTGTGGTCGTTACATACAAGTCACAGTCATGATTCATGTGTCACTCTGCATTTTGGTTGCTCACGATTAAGATCCTTAATTGTGTATAACAGTTAGTTTTGTATGGCACTTCAGGATTGACTCTTAAAAAATCTAGCAGTTAGATCCTCAAGAAGGATTAAAGGTCATAAGCACTATCATTATGTCGCGAGTGCTACTGGGATCGTATCAGCTAACTTGATCGCTAATGCTCACTGCGAATCAAACTGGAGCTATAGAGGTTTGGCGTTTAGTAACTCATAGTCGCTACCAAAGAAGTTATTGTCGTAATGTTTAGACCTTTAACGAATCATATGACATATGGTTCTAAGATCATTTGAAGGTAACGGTCGTGATTCCTACCGCGAATCAAACTAAACAAGTTATGCCTTATTTTTCTTTAAATAGCAGTTGTTATTTGTTAATAACGATCGCGATTAATGAAACAATTTTTATTCTTTCTCCATTCAACTTTCAACGAGATTCTAACTTTACTTCTGTATCCAAAACACTTAGATAAGATTTTAAAACCTTTAAGTCTATGTTGTCAAGATCAAAAGAGATGTTTGATCTAGGTTTGACCAACCTAGTCCAACAATCTCCCTTTTTTTTATTTTAACAACCTACATTGAACTATTCAAAGGACAAATGTGTATCATTCTTAATTTTGATCATATTAAGTAAATGGAGGGCAAAGTTGAATGATGAATGAATACTCCCCCTTAACATATTAACTAACTTTAACTTTTCATTTACTTGCCTGTTTATTGATATTAACCAATTCAATATACTCAAGTTAATTCAATTTTGTCATATACTTTGCATGTAGCTTCTCCCCCTTTGTCAAGATCAAAAAGAGAGGGAGGAGGGAAAGCTAAAGAAGATATGAGCACTTCAAGCCACAAATCATCCAATGAAAATAGAAACTAAATATTCATTTCATTAAAAACAAACATTTGAAATGTTTGATCACATTACAAAAAGGGCCTAAAAGAGATTTAAAAAATAAAAAATAAAAAATAAAAATAAAACATAGGAAAATGAAAAATAGAAAAAAAAATGAAAGCTAAAGTTAGGAGAGATGTCATCATTATCATCAACATCATTGTCTTCATCTTCATCATTACCTCGGGCTTGTGTTTTTTCTTCATTAAGTGGTGCTTTGGGTGCCTCTTCTTCTATTTCATCATTAAAAAAGGTTTTATTTATAAAGTGACAAGGCTCAATCCCAAGCTTGTCTTGGAGCTCCATTATGTCTCCATAGAGGTGTTAAAGAAAGTTAAGTCTCTTGAGGTCTTTCTTCAATAGTCTCAAGACTTTGCCAAGAGAAGAAGAAGGTTAGAGGATCATCTAGAAGAAGAGGGTGCTTTTGGTCCCACCTTAGATTCTTGGGTGGCTCCTCTTGTGATGCACCTTTTTGAGGTTCTTCAAGCACTAACCATTTTCTTTTTGAGGCATGAGATAGTTCCAATCGCTAATTCCTGGAGCCCCTAGCAAATATTGATGTGTGTTTGGTTTGATTACCTTAGCATTAAGAAAATAAGTTATATCAAGAAAATTGGTATGAGGAAGATGAGTAGGGATCAATTGCACCTCAATTTCTAGAGTCAAAACCCCAACATGCCTATAGATGGTAGTAACATGAGATGGGAGAGGAAATTGACACTTGACCTTTCGGTTTAAGTGTTCTAATTGATTAATGAATTAATGGTCGATTTGTATGGGGTTGTTTAAGAGAAGGTAGAATAGAAAGGACAAGTCTTTTTGGGAGAATTTATCATTGCCATCACCCCTTGCATTAATAGAGAAGGTGATGATGCGATGAAGGAGACAAATAGATAGGGTTTTGATGTTTCTAGCTAAGGATTTCTTTGGGTCATGATGTTTTTCAATAGAGACAGTGCTTCAGAAGTCAGGGAAGATTAAGTTAAGAGAATTAAAGCTAGAAGGAGTGACCTTTTCATCTTGGAAATTAAAGAAGGAACATAGCTATGGATAAATGATGAAAAATTTTGTCAAAGCATTTAAATGTCAAACCAAACATACCTGATGGGGAGGAGACATCTTTACTTATTTGCATTATGTACATGAATTTTTGCACAATGTCTTCATAACTCGGTTCTTCTTGATAGATGAATTGAATACACCCTAAGTTATTAAGATATCCTTTAATTTCTTCACTTAAATCGAGAGTAGTGAGAAGAAATTCTAAAAGGAACTTATTGGGTTGGATCACCTTTTTTTTTTGTTGGCTTCATATCTTTCCTTTTCTTCTCTTGTAATCCCTTTCATTTTGTGTAGAGGGAGTAAGGTTCTATGAGGAAAGAAGCAAGATTGGGCTATTCCTTTGCCCTTTTTCTAATCTGTTGAATTTCTTAGGAGCCATTGAGGAGAAAAAAGTAAAAGAGTAATGGAAGAGGAAGACTTTAGAGAAGAGAAGAGTTTGAACGAAGGAGGAAGAAAAAAGTAATAGGCAAGGAGTTTTATGGGGTTTAAATAGGTAGAAAATGAGTTCAAAATATAGAAGAAATGACTAAAAATCCATTAATGGAGTGGTGGTGTCCATTAGATTTTTGTAAGTCACGTCCATGAACCATGTGTCACAACCGTAAGCTTTCAAAAACTATGAGTAATAGTCAAAAAAGGTTTGAAAAGGTACAAGGGTAATGGTTTGAAATTTTAAAATTTGAATTATCATGGTGGCGACTTAAGGTCGCAGGCATGATTGATGAAAGGTTTTGAAAAACTAATTGAATTCAAAGTAGAGACTGCGACTATATATTTTAGTCACGATTTACAAGCTAGTTTTAACAAACATATTGAAAATGAAGATTCGAATAAAAGGCCCAATCTTAGTATGATCAATTGATGTTTTAATGATCAATTCATGCATTTAGGCATAGAAAAACTCAAATGCAAAGTGGATTGACACATGTAACACATTAAACATAATAAATACAACATACCAATCTCAATCATATCAAACAATTTATCAATTAATATCAACCAATATCAAATGCGTATAATAAGATTTATTCTCACCCTAAAGAGCTTCCATTAAGCATCCCAAATTCTCTCTTGATAAGGTTCATCTATTCTTCATTAAGGGGTTTAGTGAAAATATCCTCAAGTTATTGATTGGTGTCAATAAACTCTAACACCACTTTACCATTTTACACATGATCTATACTAAAATGAAGCCTAAGATCAATGTGTTTGCTTCTTGAGTGCTGGATGAGATTCTTAGAAAGATTAATTGCACTTATGTTATCACATTTGATAGGAATGTGATTAACATCTTTGTCATAATACTTGAGTTATTGTTTCATCCAAAGAAATTACGTGCAATAATAACCCGCCGCCACATATTTTGCTTTGGTCATGGATAAAGCAATCGCAACTTACTTCTTGCTAAAACAAGAAACTAAACATTCATCAATAAATTGGCAAGTTCTAAAAGTGTTCTTCTTATCCATCAAACTACTTGCATAATCCACATCTAAAAATCTAAGAAGACTAAAGGTTGAATTTATAGGACACCAAAGTCCTAAATGCAATGTATCATGCAAATACTTTAAAATTCTCTTAACGGCATACAAATGTGATTCTTTAGGACAAGATTGGAATTAGCACATAAGTAAACACTAACATAATGTTGGGTCTATAAGCTATAAGATAGAGTAAAGAGCCAAACATACATCTATACTTCTTTTTATCCATAAGCTTACTCGATTCATCTTTGTCTAGCTTTATTGATGCACTCATTGTGGTCTTAGCTATCTTGCATCCATCCATGCCAAACCTTTTGAGTAGCTTATTTGTGTAATTGGCTTGGTTAATGAAGATGCCCTTTTTGGTTTACTTAATTTGAAGACTAAAGAGAACTTGAGCTTACCCATCATGCTCTTCTCAAATTTCCTAGTCATACACTTAACAAATTCTTCAAAAAGTGATTCATTAGTAACACCAAATATAATATCATCAACATAAATTTTCACAATGAGTGTAGCCTTGTTATTCTTTTTCACAAAAAAAATGTTGTGTCAACCTTGTCTTTTTCAAAATCATTTTTCAAAAGAAATGAACTAAGTCTTTTATACAAGCTCTTAGAGCATGTTTCAAACTATATAAGGCCTTAGTTAATTTGAAAACATGGTTTGGAAAATCATGAGATTTAAAACTTAGAGGTTGTTCACAATAAACTTTTTCCTCTATTAATACATTCAAAAATGCACTTTCTTATTCATTTAAAAAAGTTTGAAGTTCATGTGACATGAAAATGCTGAAAGAATTCTAATAGCCTCCAATCTTGCTACGGGGGAAAAAGTTTCGTCATAATCAATGTCTTCCTCTTGGTTGTAATTCTTTGCAACCAATCTAACTTTTTTTCTAGTGATGAAACCTAGCTCATCTAACTTGTTCCTAAACACCTACATGCAACCTATAATCAAATGTTCTTTAGGCCTAGGAATAAGTTCTCAAACCTTATTTCTCTTAAATTGATTGAATTTCTCTTGCATGGCAATCACCCAACTCTCATCATCAAAAACCTCATCAATTGAATTTGGCTCAGTTTGATAAATAAAAGCAAGATTATTATCTAAAGCATGCAATTGAGCTATAATACTTACTCCCTTAGATGTCTCACCAATGATAAGATCCTTTGGTATTTTTGGACTATCTCTAATCCTTGGGGAGTCCTTAAGCTTGTTTCTCCTCTTGTTGGGGTTAAGCTTGCTCCAATTCTTGAGGTGGCTCAGGATTTTTAAGATCAATCACATTCTCCTTAAGTGTAGAGTTAAGCTCCAACTTTTCAAAGTCACCTATAAGACCATCAATAAGAGTACCTTTCCCAAGATCAGTTTTATTAGATTCATCAAATACAACATTCATAGACTCCTCAACCACTATTGATTTTTTTTATTAAAGATCTACAGGCTTTGCTAGTGATGGAATAGCCAAGAAAAATACCCTCATCAATTTTTGAGGTAAATTTTTCATGGTTATCCTTAGTATTAAGAATGTATTTGCAACCAAATACTCTAACATATGAAAGTTTGGGTTGTCTTCCAGTCCATAGCTTATAAGAAGTTTTAGTTAGAATGAGTCTTTTAAAAGAGCGGTTTGCAATATAACATGTGGTATTAATGGCTTCGGCCCCAAAGTAATTAGGTAAAAAATACTTATTAAGCATAGTTCAAGCCTCCTCTACCAAAGTTCTATTTTTCCTCTCTACAACACCATTTTGTTGTGGTGTTCTAGGAGTAGAAAAGTTATGAGAGATCCTATTCTCTAAGCATTAGTTTTCAAAATATTCATTTTGAAATTCTTTTCCATGCTCACTCCTAATAGAAGAAATGAAGTAACCTTTTTCATTTTGAACTTTTTTGGCAAAACTATTAAAAGCATCAAAAGTGTCACTCTTATGAGTAAGGAAAAAGACCCAAGTGAACCTAAAGTAGTCATTAACTAGGAAAATGCATAATGCTTTCCACCTAGACTAGTATTCCTAGTTGTCTAATTAACTCCATATGAATAAGTAGAAGAGGATTTAGAAGTACTTATAACATTTTTGGCTTTGTAGGATGCTTAATGTTGCTTTCCTATTTGACAAGGTCTAGATGTCTTATTTTTAGTAAACTTAAGCTTTGGAAGACCTTCAACTAGCAATCATTTAGATAGATGTTAAAGAAGCTCCATGCTAGCATATCCAAGTCTTTTATGCTAAAGCCAAGACTCATTGCTAATAGAAACATTAAAGGATTAGTTGGCTAAATTGTCTAAGTCAATTAAGTAGGTATTACCCCTCCTTTCACCCTGACATTTTCTAGTGTCAAAGGCGACTTTATTACCTTTGTCATATAATCGACTTACACATAACAAATTATGTTTCAAACCCTTAACTAAAAGAACATTGTCAATGAGTGAGCAACCTTTCTTACCAATAATTCCAATGCCAATAACCATATCCTTGGCATTGTTCTTAAATGTGACATTGTCACCACCCTTCTCTTTAATGGTTATGAATGGTTTATTATTTCTAGTCATGCATTTTGAGCACCTACTATTCATATGCCAATCATTATCTTTCTTGATAGCTTCTAAGCAATTCTACAAAATAATAACATTTCACCCTTGTTTAGGTATCCAAGCATACATAAGTCATTAGGGGTTAGGCTTGGAAGGGCCCTCTAATTTGAGATGTGACTTCCTAATATAGCAAAATACATTATATGCCCATATCTCATGCAATAATGGCATCAGAGCTTAGAATTGTAAGTCTTTCTCATATGAATAACCTTAGCATGAGTAGAAGGCCTTCTCATGCTTTTTCCATATGGATGCATGCAAATAATGGTGAGGAATAAAAAATAAGTCTTTATGTGTGTGCTTTTGAGCTTACCTTTTAGTGTTCATATAAGCACAATTTGCTCTTTGAGGCTTAGATCTAGAGCCTTAGGGAGTCTTCCCTTTACCCTTAGGCTTAGGAGGCTTAGTGTTAAGAGCTCTTTTCTTTCCAATTATCTTTATGCTTAAGATTTGATGTGTAGAAGCTCTAATGAATGTGGGAGGAGAGGATGTAGAAGATGATGCCCTATTGAAACCAAATTCATGTCTCACAAGGAGTGGTCTTTGAGATACAATAAATGTATCCAAAGGTTCCTTCCCTTTGTGAAACCTAAAGATGGAGTTTCGTAACTCAATAACTTTACCTTTCAAAGAATCATTTTCTTTTCTTAAAGAGTCGAGGGAGGATGAAGTTTTAGAAATATTTTCCAAAGATTTCTTGAGCTCTTCATTTGAAGTTCTCAAGTCATTTACAAGCTTATTTAAACATCTAAATTTGTCCTCTAGTTTTAAACATTTTTTCTTATAAATCTTTATTTTTTTTATTTATACTTATCATATCTTAAGGACATAGCCTCAAGAAGCTCATCATCTCCATCCTCAAATGCATTATAATCATCACAAGAATGAAAAGAAGTACTTACCTTATTAGAGTTATCCTCTTGAGCAATGAAGCAAAAGTTGGCAACCTCCTCATCTTCTACTTCTTCACTTGAATCATCATCCCATATAGCATTAAAGGTTTTCTTCTAGTCCTTATCCCACTTCTTCTTCTTCTTTTTTACCTAAGAACAATTAGATTTGATGTGTACTTGCTTTCCACATTCAAAATGAGTTACATCATTCTTTTTTATCTTTGAAGTAAGGTGATGATGGTATTTTCTTGAGGTTCCTTCTTTCCTTTCTTCTCTTCATGAGCTCCTTGGTCCTCTTTCAAAGCATAATAAGTTTTTCTTCCTTCTCACTTTCATCACTTTCATTACTTTTTCTTCCACCTTTTTATCTTTGCTTATGGATTTGAGAGCAATAGTCTTTTTTTCACCTTTTTCTCCTTGAGCTCTCATTTTCTTCATTTCTTCATCCTTCTTAAGAACATAAGTGAGAAGTTTGCTAATGAGAACATCGGTTGGCACCTTCCTAATCTCTTGATTGGACCCTTAGATGCTACCTACTCTTGCCCCAAACTTCGTCATAAGAAGCATCGTAAGGATGTTAGTGTTTACCTCATGATTAGTTAGCACTCTTTCATATTTCTTCATGTTGTTAACTATAGCAAGAAGTCTATTGGTTATGTCGGTGACCGATTCATTCTCCATTTTGAAAAGCTCTCACTCGGTTACATACATCTCTAATCTACTAGATTTTATAAGAGTTGTACCTTCATGATAGTTTTCTATAGTCTTTCATATTGCATGGGCAGTTTGATAATGTTGGACTCTTTCAATATATTCTCTTAACATTGAGCTCAAGAGAATAGTATTGCCCTCTTATTATTCTCATTTGACTTTCAATGTGTTTTAACCTATTCATCCCTTGGGAGTTGTTCTTCACTACCATCAATTACTCTAATGGGTGGCTTCCATTCTTTAGCAATAATGTCCCATAAATCTACCATATCATTATCAAGATATATCTCCATTTTACACTTTTAATGAATATAGCCATATGCATCAAAGAAAGGCATGAGGTGTGAGTGGATTCCTTTTTATGCCATGATGTTTTCTCACATAATTAAGGCTTAAATTGAGGCTTGGCTTTGATACCACTTATTGGCCCTTGTGCACAAAAAAGGAGGTTGAATTGTTGAAAATTTTAAATTTTTGGTGGGAAAGCAATCAAGACTAAGTGAAAGAGAAATAGTAGGAGAAGAGAGAACACAAATATTTATTATGGTTCAGGTGTTAACAAACCCTATGTCCACTCTCTAATTTTTTTAATTGCGTATTTCACTAACATGAATAGTTTTTCACAAGCTCATACCAAATTGTACACTTTATGTTATATAAGGCTCATATAAAACTTCACAAGTCTTTTCCCAAAGGTTTACACTCAAACTTATATAAGAGTTTTTCTAAGACTCACTCTTAAACCCAATCCTAAAAGGTGTTTAAAGGCTCACACCAAATATTTATAGCTTAATTACAAAGAGTAAATAAGAGAGAGAGAGAGAGAGAGAGAGAGTTTTGCAAGAGTTTGGTTATGGTAAATATATTCTCTTACATTTAAGTCCATTTGGTGAAGTATTTATAGGTTACACCCACCAAAGAATCGTTATAAACAAAACTATCTTCATATCATAAAATTTGGTGGCAAAATCCTATATTTAATGCTTGTCAGACAAAAGCCATGGTTGATACATACAAGTCATGGTCATGATTCATGAATCACGTTGGATTTTAATCATTTGCGATCGAGATCTTCAAATGTGTCTAATAGCTAGTTACATAGGGCACTTCAGCATTGGCTCTCCTATAAATCTAGTTGTTGGATCCCTCAAAAAAGATTGAACATCATGGGAGATACTAGGGTCACACTAGCTAACCTAAGCACTACTGTTCACCGTGAATCAAATTATAGCTATAGAGGTTTGGAGTTTGATAAGTAACAGTTATTACTAAAGAAGTCATTATTGCGATGTTTCAATCTTCAATGAATCATATGACACACGGCTTGGTTTGGCTAGATTCTTGAAATCCCTTTAAGGTCATTTGAAGGTAGCGGTCGCAATTCCCACAATGACTGAGACCGTGAATCAAACTGGACAAGTTATGCCTCACTTTAAATAATAGTCATATTTGTTAGTAATGGTTGTGACTAATGAAACAATTTTGATTCTTTTTCCATTCAACTTCTAATAAGATTTTAACTTTACTTCTACATCCAAAACACTTAGATATGATATTAGAACCTTTCAATCTATGTTGTCAAGATCAAAAGAGAGATTTGATCAACCTAGTCCAATAATTTTTAATTAAAATTTTCATTTTTTTGCTCTTCACTATTTAGCTCATTTTGTTATCTAATTGGTATCTCATATTTTTTATTCTGACACCAAGATTGTGCATATTAGACTTAGCATTAGAAATTTTATTTTTAAAGGACATGTCATAAATATTTTCATATAGGGGAGCATAAATTCTTTAAAATAGGAGAGAAATATTTTTAATTATAACTTCTTTTCATTTCAAAAAGGAAATAAGGTTTTAATCTTATTTTGAATTTTTTTTTTTACTTTGAACCTTTTGTCATGGCGGAGAATTTTTATGCGATGTTTAATAAATAATTTTTACTGTGTTTTATACTATTAATTTTATCAAAGCATCTAAGTTTTGTCTTTAATCAAAAAGTGGGAGAATGTTGAGCATGTAACCTCAAAGTTAATAAGGCATTTGCCTTAGTCACATGATTCAGCGAAGTGTTGTAACTGATAGCAAAATCTTGAGAAGTTCTAACATTTATATGTGAGTCTTTGTGTTTTATTAGGACTTGATATTTTTTTAAAGTTTAAAGATAGTAGAAGAATAGGAAGCTTTAAAATTGAAGAGTGAATATGGTCAACCACCATGGCAAAACCTTAATGAGCATTTACAAGTTAATTCAACAACTATTACAAAACTCTAACTATTATTAAGACAAAAGCTGGCTATGTCCATAAAAGAGTGAATTTAAAAGAAATATGAAGAAAAATTAGGAGAAATAGAAGAGTTATTATTTATGGTTGAAAATCTAAAAATGTCTACTTTCTAGAAAATTAGACCATCTACTTATATAAGGAGTATGAAGAAAGTTATGCAAATTTAATGGAGAAAGGTCATACTAAAATTTAAGTTGTCAAATACAAAGGCCAAATTCAAAATGCTCCATAGATCTACTTACAGGGAATTGGATCATATGCCATATGTGAAAAGAAATATCTTTGAGTCTAGGCTCTAGTAAAATATGTGGCTTACAATTTGGAGCTTTTTGTAAAATAAATTATGACCATTTTAGTGAGAGGTGTCTATATAAAATTGGCTTCAATGATCATGTAATATCACTAATGCTTGTCAACTTGTATTCAACAACTATTTAATGTTGTTAATGACCTTAGAGAATTTATAGTAGATTTTTCTATTAGTTTTATCTAAATTGAGCCATCTTAATGCCTATTAAACATTTTCAACCATTATGAAATATATGTAATGGCTTTTTTTTCGGTTGAAAAATGGCTAGCATTATATTTGGGATGTTTCTAACCATTCAATTATACCATAGGCTATATAAGGATCCCCAATCTGACCTTAGAGGTATAACCTAAATTTTAAAAAGAAAAAATAAGCATATGTATGAGGGATTTTTCTTTATAAAGGTAGAAGTGATCTTAGAGCATATTTCTTATATTTGTGAGAGTTAGGCTTTTCTTAAGTACTATTTATATATTTGTCTAGTTGAAAGACTTAGATACTTTCTTGGGTAATTCTTTATAAAGGTAGAAAGATTAGTGTTTGACCAACAAAAGTACATATGTTGGTGATTAGCCTAAAAAATCATTAGTGAGATTTTGCTCTCTTAAGCCATATAAAAAGAGAGTGGATATCTCAAAGCTTGGAAAAGAAAAGGTTTCTTGAACAACAAAAAAAGTAAAAGGTCTAAGTGGTTGCTTAGGAAATAGATGTACGTATATTACTCTGTTATTAATATCCTATGTCATCTCTTTTTTTCTACTCTACCTTCTTCTTAATAAAAGTGAAATAGTGTCTACATCAATCTGCTACCAATAATATTCAAGGAACTTCTATTAAGTTCTAAGTGTTTTTGAAAGTACTCAATTAACCTCCCCTTTCCTCCCTCTTAGGTTACCATCCTCATTAAGGGACAAACATGATATGCTTATAGTTCAAACATAACTCTAAGTCCTTTGTCACAAAATTGACTTACACTTAGAAGGTCATGTTTAAGATTGTTAACAAGTAAGACCTAGACAAGAATAGTTGAATCATCATCCTTACTAATTTTACCTATACTAATAATTTTTGCCTTGTTATTTTCACCAAAGAAAATATTTCCAAGTCCTTCCATCTTATCTAGCCAATCAAGTACTTTATAAGCAACCACTATCTAAATACCATTCTTATTTCTTCACCTTAAATTACAAGTACACCTATGAAGCTAAATCATATTTTCTTAGGCATCCAAATGCTTTTAGGTCTTTAGGGGTTAGTCTTAGCCATTTTTCTCATCTATCATTCTCACATAAAGATGATAACCAATATGGAAATGCATACCATAATAAAAACAAATTACCATCCAAATATAAATGTTGTGGTCTAGGCCTAAATGATGCATATATAAACACAAACTATTTTTTAGGTGCATGCCTCCTAGGAGTATTTCTTCTAGATGCATACTTTATCTATTTCCCTTTCAAGCCTAGACACAAAATGATGGTTATGTATAATCATGCAGATATAAGGCCTTGATGTATTTTGTTACATATTTTGCCTTTTTACCTAAATGATTTATACAATTTTGCATGATTAGCCTTAAATTATGGAGTTCTAGTCTATGTATGTGCTTATAAGTTAGCCTTAGGCTTTTAAGCTTATGATTTAACACTAGCACTAACTTCTTATGAAACATTATTGATTATAATATCTTGAGGACTAGGTGTCCTTGAATGCTTGGACTTCATAAAGATAATCTTAGATGGCATGAATGTAAAAGGAGAAGAAGTAAAAGATGATGCATGATAATCAAGACCACACTTAATAGATGGACTCTTTTCAACGTGAAGAGTATAATCCAGTTTCTCTTTACTTTTTGAAAGCTTAGACAGATTCTCATTCATGTTTTTATTCTTTCCTCTTGAACTTCGAACCTTTTTGTTTAATGCTTTAAATTTTTATTAAAGATTCTTTGAAAGAATTTTATTCTTTTTGAATCATAAAAGAGGAGGTTTTAAGAGAATCACATAGTTGCTCATATAAATTCGAGTCAAAATGGTTTACCTTACATTCATCAGTGTATTCACTTCAATTTTCTTCTTTTTTATCTCACTTGATAGCTATGAAATTGTGATGTACTTATGAGGACGTTGAACATTATTTGCTTTCTTTATTCTTAAGCTAAGCTATTATTGATCAAGAGATGTATAAGAAATCTTCCTCTTATATTGAATAGAGAGCATAGAATCATTTAAAAGTGTCTCATATTTATTTAGCTAAGCAACATAGAAGTTCTAGCGTAATCAACATCATTCAAAGAGCTTATTAGTATTTATATGGATTTCACATTTATTATATTTAGCTTTATTTCTTTTGTATTCCATTCTCTTCTAAATTTTGGAATGACTATTCTATTAATGGTTTTAGTCAAAATCAATTCTTCTTTAATAGCATCCCAAAGTTTTATCCTTAACTATAAAAAAAAAAAAAAAAAATCATCTCTTCTTCTCTAATAAGGATAATCTTCACCATTAAGTAAGGAGCATGAAAGATTGATTCACCAGCCTTAAGCCTTGAATCTACCATGATCTTTACTCTTGGAATTAAGTCTAAAATTACAAATCTTATTTTGATATGACTTATTAGCCTAAAGAGCTCTAGAGGGGTAGGGGTGAATAGATCAATGACAAAATTTTTGTAGAATTATAATCTTAAAGAATCAATCCAACATCCTCTCCTCCAATGTTCTCAGTAGAAAGTTTCATTAACAAGCTACTTATAGGTACAAATCAAATAATTGTAAATTATTTGTGGGTATAAATCAAACCTAAGTGAATTTATGAGTATCACTCACACCTTTCCTAAGTGATTTACGGGTAATACTCATACCTTTTCCAAGTGACATACTGATATCACTAAAACTTAAATGAGATAGTTTTTGGGAATTACCTTAAGATTAGTCCTAAGATAGTTAACATCCACTATCTTAAGCATTAACACTTTCAAAAAAAAAAAAAAAGAATATACAATCCTAAATATTGATCCTCATATATAAAAATTAGAATGATTACTCAAGGAGAGATCATTCACTAAAAAACACTCAAGCTAACCCTTACAAGAGATACAACACAATATGTTTGGTTTAAGTTTACAAATAAAGCACTTAAAAAATTAAATAGAAAGAAATTAGTTGCTTTTAAGTTGCTCTTATTTAAAATAATCTTAGTCTCTTAGTTTTTGTTCTTATTGTTATGCTTGTTCTATTCGTTAGATATAAATATAGAACATTTTATATGCTTTACATTGTAAGAAAACTAGCCAGTAGACACGTTGCACTTGATAAAATTATGGCAACATGATCGCCATACCCTTTTAACAAGCATTAGTGTGTAAACCACAAGTTTTGAATTCATAATGGTTTAAGATAGCCTTTAACAAGGTATTAGTCCTATCCATAGTCATCCTTGTTAATAGGCATTAAAATTATTTCCATATGCATTGAGTTCACAGTGACCTTACACTTGATTTCAATAGGGCATTAAAGCTAGTAATAGGCTTGCCTTTCAATAGTTATTAGAATATTTCCACGAGCATTATTTGCTCTTCAATAGGTATTGGTACATTTCAATAAGCGATGAGTTTGCTCCATGAGACATAGACTGAACAGTCTTATCTATAAAATATTTTTAATAGTTGATTACTCAGTCTTAACAAGCATTTGTCAGCTTAGTGAATGTTGACAACTTTTATAGGCATTGAAGTCACTTGCTCATCAAGTATGCTCAATAATCGTTGTTCCATGTCGACCGCCATTGATTAGTTCCTTATAAATTCACACAAATAAGTTAAGATTATTCTTAAATAATTTTTAATGAGCTTTTTCATTTTCCACAATTATTAAGTGAAATTCCACAACTATTCAATAGCTTGCTCAATTATTTTTTTATTTTTCTTAACGTTTAAGTTTTTAATTGCCTTGCCTCTTTCTAAACTTGTAAAATATGAGCATGATAAGGATCTTTTCACTTTTATTTGAGCTATTGCAAGTCTTAAAGTATTAAAATATCCTTTGAATTTAAATTGTAATAGAACTAAGGAATAGTGGTGGAACTAGAATTTTTTTAGAGGGTGTGCTTACTTGAAGGTATTGGTGATCGTCGGTCATAGCAGTAGTGAGGGTGAGATGGGAAGAGAAGGAGCAGGAGGGGAAGATAGGTGAGGAAGAGGGAGGGGTAAAGGAGAAATCTGTTTTTTGGGGGAGGGAGACCTTTTGTCTGGTTTGAAATCTGATTTTAGAAAATTTCGATGACCAAAATTATTTTAAAAATGCTTTTCTATTTTTATGTATATAATTATAAATTTCAATGATTCAATAATGATTAGATATATTTAATGTGTTTAAGAAGATTATTTAATGTATACATAAGTATTTTAAAGAGAAATAATTTTATATTAAAGAGAATATTATTTTAATTAAGGTTATGCTATTCATCACGAATTAAGTTTAAAGAGTTATGTATAATTAATGTTTTATATTTAAAAAATTAAATTTAAATGAGTATGTGATAACATTTAACATTTTTTAGATGAGTATATACAAAAAAATATATATTTAATGATTAAAAAATTTAAAGATATGAAATTAATTATTTAAGTATGAATTTTATTGATCTTTAAAATTTACTTTATGTAAATGTGAATATATGATTTAAATGATTTTAATATTAATAACATTAAGTGAATTAACTATGTTAAGTAAATAATTAAGAAATTTATAAAATTAATTTAGTTAATATGAGTATATGATTTAAATGATTTTAACGTTAATTATATTATGTGAATAAATTATATTAAATAAATATTTAAGAAATTTAATTAATTTATGTTAAAGATATTAAATTATTTAAGTTTATTTGAGTTGTTGATTAAGTTGATTTAATTAAGAATATTATGGGGATTGGTTTAATTCAAAATATTTAATTATGAGAAATAAATTTATTTATGTGAGAAGAATTTTTATTAATTTTGAGAAATCAAATTACTTATGTGATATTATTTGATCTAAGTAAAATATAATGTTAATTATTTAAGTGAGATATTATATTTATAGTTAAGATAATTAATTTAATTTAGGTTAATTTATGTATTTTATAGAAATTAAATTAATTATGGATAGAGAAATTTAATTTTATATGGTACATACTTTAATTATTGTATTATTATTATTATTATTATTATTATTATTATTGATAGTTTATTCTTTTGAAAAAGAAAAAGATAAAAGGAGATTTTTTGTTTTAAAAAAAAAAAGGAACAAAATTGGTTTTTGATGGGGGAAGAGGGGCGGTTGGGCTACGCTGGGCTGCTCCGCTGTTTTAAGATTTTTTTTTTTTTATCGAAATGACGTCATGGTCGAAATGACGTCGTTTCACTTAAAAAAAAAATTAAGACTTTTGGGAAGGGGGCTTCTTCTTCTTTCTAAATGAAGCTAATTCCTCCTATGACATTAACCCTTATTAAGCTTTATCCTCCACGTGATAAGTTATTGCTATATCTTTTTCTTGTAACTTATCCCATTTACTATTGGTTGGCACTTCGCCCCTTATCAATTCATAATTAAAAATTGTCGATAGTATGCTAATAACGTCCTTCAGTTGGAAGTTATGGGCATTGAGAGAATATGTGACCCACCAATAGCGCATGGTTTTTCTGTATGTTATATATACCAACTCACACAATTTCTTTTGAAAAATTCACTTGAAATTTGTGGGCAATTATCAAGGGCGAAGCTAGAACTGTTAATTAAGAAGCGCAAAATTTTCATGTTGAACATTAAACTAATTATATATAAAAACTTAAAATTAGATGAAATTAAAAACGTATAAATATATGAATTGATACGAAAATGAGAATCTTTTCAACTGAAATAATAGATAAAATAAAAAAAATTACTCTTTAAAATAAATTTACATATTCAATTATTAAAGATACAATAACTGATATGCAAAATTGTAATTAAAATCATCAACTAATTTTAAATTTCATAAAAAGAAACTTATGTCATAATTGAATTTTTTTTATTACCATAAAATATAATTGAAAATTTTTAAGAGCTAAATCATTCTTGTAAGTGACAAGACTTAAATTCTATTTCAGTCTATGGTTTTTTTAGTTATATATTATAAAATTTAATGAAATATTTTAAATCTATTGATATTTTAGGAAAACTAAATACTACTATAGATATTTTATCAAAACTAAATTTTATTACAATATAGATATGATTGTTAACATTTTTAAAAGAACAAATTGATATAAAAAGAATATTAAAATTAGAAATAATACACACAATACAATAATTAAAGAAAACCTACTGCTCATAAAAATATAATGTTTACTATAATTATAATTATATTGATAATATTATTTAATTTTTTTTGATATTTCGTTCTCATGCATAAAGTACAGTTTATATTTTGATTTTCATTTTAAAATAAAAACAAGGAAGTCAAATTCTAATTTAAAATTTTACATAAAATAATTTTAAAATTTTGAAAATAAATTAAAATTGAATTTTGAAAAATAAAGGGTACTATAATGTAGCATCGCTATTGGCTGTTTCCTCTTTTCGTGTTTTTTTTTTCCTTCTAATATATATATATATATA
>CATIWR010209126.1:0-13525 GCA_949677035.1 Omphalea diandra | reverse complement strand
TGTAAAAGTGATGGCAAAGGACCTTATTAGGACAAGGCACCAGATTGAAAAGTTCTATAAGCTCAAGTCACAGCTCCAGGGTGTATCTCTTAGGATTCAGGTATATCTTTGTTCATTACATACTGCTCTTCTTTATTTTTCTCTCTCTGTTGAATCCAATGCATCATCTTGTACCTGCTCACCATGAATCAGCTAGCTATTAGAGTTGGTAGGTAAATATCAGTTGATTCTATATGTTAGAAGATTGGCTAATTCTTCTTCTTAAAACTTATTTGAAAGAATTATTAGTTTTTGATTTTTTATATGGCGTGATTCTACTTGATGGCACAAATTGGATTCGTGTTTTGTTGCCCTGCATGATCTGTGAAGTCTTATAGGCGAGTTGCTATTTGCAAAGCCATCATTTGATAGTGATATAAGGTATAAAGACAGGGTATGCTGATCTCTGGAAATTCTCTGTTTATGTGTGTTGATACATTGAGAAGGAGAGGTTGTATGATCAAACAGTCATTTGAAGAAGTCAAACATGCCTTCTGCTCATAGTGTCTGACTGATAGATACCCTGAAACTCTTTAGGGGTGGAAGTTTAAAATGTTGATCCCTGTTGAAGTGTTTTGTTCCCTCTCTTTATGGGTCTCGAAATTTCTCAGTGTTGTTTATTTCGCAAATTTGTTATTGGAAAACTATATTGTAATATCGTTTTGCTTATTTTCCTTAATGACGTGGTGACTTCAATTTTTTTGAGATACCATTCAGACATTGAAATCAACACAAGCAATGGGAGAGGCAATGAAGGGTGTGACTAAGGCAATGAGCCAGATGAACAGGCAAATGAACTTGCCATCATTGCAGAAAATTATGCAAGAGTTTGAGAGGCAGAATGAGAAGATGGAAATGGTAACTGAGGTCATGGGAGATACCATTGATGATGCTTTGGAAGGGGATGAGGAAGAGGAAGAAACAGAAGAGCTAGTGAACCAGGTTCTTGATGAAATTGGAATTAATATCAATCAAGAGGTATTATTGTTGTGTCAGCGTTTCCTTTTCCATGCACTTTGGCTATGAAAGATGCATTAATCACATTTTCTTATTTTTTCTTGTATTTGCAGCTTGTGAATGCACCATCATCTGCTGTAGCTGCACCAGCTGCAAAGGGCAAGGTTGCACAAGTGGAAACAACTGGGAATGATGACAGTGGGATAGATAGTGAATTACAGGCGAGGTTAGATAATTTAAGAAAGATGTAATATTTATTTTGCTACACGTGTAAAATATTTACACCAATACTATGAAAAGATCTTATTTGGGCCTTGCATGATTTGATTCCTGCTTTTGGGGAGAGCTGGAAATTCTATAAAAGGTTTATGTTGATATATATTTACATAGAAATATCTATGATGGATAAGAAAAAAATTACGTAGATTTGTTCCCTTCATTTGTTTTCATTTCCATGAACCTCGGTTCTTGTGTAACTATAAGGGTTGTTTTATTGAAGTTCTTTTATACATTTTACTCCATTAATTAAAAAAAAAAATTATGGTTTGTGTCATCTCATTTGTTATATTCTCTCTTTCAAGAATGGGATGCTTGATCTGTGTCATTCTTGATATTGTAATAATTGAAGTGTTCTATTTGCGTCATTCTCGATATTGGAATCATATCCTAGCAGTAAAGATTTGGGATCGATCTCCATGACCTTGTCTAAGTTTTGAAACTTGATGAGCGTGTAGCTTGTCTAAAGAATTCAAATGAAAAGGTGGTAGCGCGAGTTATATTATGGCAAATTGATGCAAGTATTAGAAAAGCAAGAGTTTGATATGTGGAATTACGTCTTCAACATGTATAGAAAATGGTAGCTGCTGTCTCTCGTTGAACAAGTCCAATGCTAAATATGCTTCGTTTTTCAGTCACTTGCCAATTTCAGCCGAAGCTTACAATGCTCGTTATAATTTTACACCAAACCATGAAATCTCAAGAAACATTCTGTACACGAGGCGGCTAGTTATCTGTCCCTACCAACTCACAACCTAAAATCCGTCTACTGTAAAATGGTTGACCAAATATGCTTCAGAATCAGATAGCTAGAAGACACTCAGGGTAGTGTTATCTTTTCTTCCTAATTAACGAATGCAAAAAGACAAGATCACAAAAAATTTATCAACAATGAAAAAGAATCTCAAGAACTTTCCGGCAGTGCCGAGCACGACAAAACTAGCAGCAATACAAGCCCAATAGTATCTACACAAGAGGAATGAAATAAGCATTTGCACCCAACAAATTTTCTTGAGAATTCTCCGGCATCGACCCTACTACCACCCGGTGTCGATGGCTGAAGGAAGAAGGAGGGTTTACACAGGAACGACAAAGCGGACAATCAGAGTGAGAATATAACCACATGTCTATACAAGAAGCATGAAAGGAGTGGTTGCATCCTGGCAATTGCCTAACCTCTTCACCCTCTTCAAAAACTGATAAGCAAACTGCGCACTCATAGTCACAAACTTGCACTTGGTTGCCACCCGTATTATCCTTCCTGTACATGAAACTGGACAACTCCATACTACTCTGGCGAGCACCAGTTGTTACCTCTAGTAACCTGGTTGGTCTCTCCCCTGGCTGCTCCCGATGACGATGTGTGCACCACTTGATGGTGATAAGATTGCATATGGCTAGCACAACAGCAGCCGTTCCAATAATTATTAGGCCGTAATATAGCATTGCCAAGTTGGATTTTTGTGGTGATTGTGTTGATGGTGGTGGTGGTGATGGTGGCTGAACGTCATAAGGGCTTATAACATCAGCCATATATCGATATATTTTTTTGTATTTGCCGAACTTGAGTTATAGAGAAGTAACTATACACAAGAAAAATACACTCCATTTTGTTTAATCCTTGTATTAAAATAGTATTTTTTTTTAGTTAATCTAAAAGTTGTGGTTATAATGGAAGAAGAAACTTGTTTTGTAGTGCGTAGTAATCTATAGCTTCGAAACAAGACGACAAAAGAAGGTGCAATCACTAGACAGCGAAGGAGGCTGCTTGACGGAGACTGAATTATTAGATAAACATAGAGTGACAATTTTGTATCCACCCAAAAAATCTGTCATATATTCTTTAATTTATTTTAGTTTAAAATTTAAAGAGATTTAAATTCAATTCGATTTAATTTTTAGATTAATTTAATTAATTTAATTTAAATGATTTTAAATTATTAAAATTTATTTAAAAATAAAATAATAGTTTTATTTTAAAAAATAAAATTAAAAATAATTCAATTTAATTTAAAATTTAAAAATTATTAACTCAAAACAACCCAACTACCCAACTTTAATCCGATCTGATTACTCTCTCATAATTTCTTTCTTTCATATATTTGTTTGCATTGTACAGCAGTGTAGAATAAAATAAAAAGAAAAAAAAAATACCATGCTTTGATAAGATTCTTGAAGATGATCCAATGAGGTCAAGAAATGGCATCAACTAGCGAATTACAGCTAACACACTCCGTACGTCCCCAAGGAAGACAACAATTCGTATTTTTATAATCACAATGTCATCAATTAGCGCAACACATTTATTGTCGTTGATGAATTTCCATTGCTACGATCTTACACTAGTAATACGTAATTCCTGCATTTAGCCTAGTTGTTTTATCATTGGGCTTCTAATAATAATAATAATAATAATCTATTATTTGATATAAAAGTGTGATTTTTGTCAATTATTTACTGCCACATTTTAATTATTGTAACATGTGGGCGCCAATGATGAATGAGATCAGAGAGCCAACTTCCAAAAAGGGAGTGCTCACCATGTCAAGTGTGGATTTCGTGGCTGAGGAATTATTTATCCAAATATTTTTAAAACTACTTGTCATTTATTTATTACAAGAAAGATTAAATCACTAAATATAATATTGTAAACTAATATTTCTTCTAATAAATAAATGACAACTGACTTTTAAAATATTTGAATAAAATAATGTAACCAATTATTGTAACATTCTATTATAGATATTATTTACTTATTGGATTGAAAATTTTTGATATTGTTAATTATAATATGCACTTTTGAATTGTTTTTATATATACAATTTTTTCAATCTAAAATTTTATCACTTTTTTACATTACATATTAAGATATAGGACTTATATTCGATATATGAAAAAGTTTCATGAGATTAATGTAATTTTAAATAGTTTTGTTATTTACCATCTACAAATTATTTTTTATGTTAAATTAAAAAGTTTATATATTGTTCATTGCAATATCTATATTTAAACCATTCATAATTTTACTAATTTAATATAAAAATTAAATATATATAATTTTTTTATATTTTATATTGAGTGTAACATTAATATATAGAATTTAAAAACGTTAATAACATTTGTTACAATATATATTTACTAGTTACATTTATATATAATTTTTTTCACACATTAAATTGAAAGATTTGTATATCCTTAAGAATTATTAAAGACACTACATTCACAGTGCTTCTCCATAACGCATGAGGAATTATATTCTTCATCCAAAATTTTCCCTTGATCTGTTGAGGTGAAGCCTACACCTTTATTTCCTTACCGGCTTTTGTATTTTAGTCTAAATCGCAACTTTAGTTACTATAACGCAACCCTTAGATTCTATTCTCCACACTAATTTGTAATTTATTTCCCAATTTGAAGAAAGAAAAGCACTATGAATCAGTTATTATAATAAATTTTAGTACAAACTTCAGTGACACCAGAAAGGGCACATGTGAACTCCGTGTTCGATGAATATATACCTTAGGAATTGGGCAAGTAAAGATGGAAAAGTTTGGATTCTATTTTCTGTAAAGTTTTATTAGTCCTTTCTGCGTGCCCAGGTCATTCACTAGAACACAAGAAGTTTCATGTTGGCAAAGCGCAAAACTTTCTTGAATTGGATTCCTTTCCTTATTGTTAAAACTTAAAAGCAAAAATATACAGCTTTCCCTTGATTTGTTGAGCACTGTGGGCATACTTGACAAGCATTTCCTTTCTGCTACGCTACTTGAGGATTATGCTATCGGTATGACCTCACTTGATAAAGCTGTTATCTTTTCCATTTTAATAATTTTATTAACTAGAAGAAATTGATGGGGTGAAATTTTTTGTCTGTTTACGTTAAGCTTATATTATGATCTTTTTCGAGACTTGCAAATCGTTACCCATATAACGCTTTTTATGCCAGAATTTTGAAGCGTGACTCCTTGGTAAAGTAGAAGAAATTGTGAGTTGTTAAGAAAGCAAGAAAAAAGCATGGCAGAGGATTCTACCAATCTGAGTATCCAGGTCCTGAACGCCACTGAAGAAGAATCAGGAAGGCATGAGAATGCTAGGGCAAGAACTCCAGTTCGAACTTCCAATACGTCGGCCATGCTTGGACCTCCAGTACCTGAAAAGGGTACGAGAAGGAAAATTTTCATCTTTGTAGAGTTAACTCTATTTGTGTGCATCATGGGACTTTTAATTGCTAGCTTGAATGTGGATAAATTGAAAAGTTATATCATTTGGGATTCAGAAATATGGAAATGGTGTGTGCTAATGTTGGTTATTCTCTGCGGTAGATTGATCGCATACATGCTCTTAAAGGGTGTGAATTCCTTGGTTGAGTTGTGGCTTGATGAGAAAGTGCATTATTTTGTGCATGGAGTGAAGAAGAGTGTTGTTGTTTTTATTTGGCTTAGTCTGGTTGCCATAGCCTGGAGTTTTTTGTTTCATAATGGGGTTAAACGAAGCCATATCACCAAGACTCTAAATGATGGTCTTGTCGGTCTCCTCATTGTAACTGCTGTATGGCTAGTGAAAACTTTGTTAGTGTATCTAGTAGCTTCTTCCCATGCTCAGACCTTGTTTGACAGAATCAAAGACGCATACCGAAATCAGAAGGTTCTTATAGCTCTTTCTAAGATGCAAGAGGAAACGATGGTTAATGACAGCAATTACTTTAAGCAGAACGTGAAGGAGTTGATTGATTCAATTCGGGGTAAGAGGCTGCCTGCTCTCTCCTATCCACACACGAATGGTGATGGAAAGAAGGAAGATATCACTGATGAACAAGGAGCAAAGAAAGCTGCTAATGAAATTTTTGAGAAGCTTGCACAGCCTGATGATGAAAGGTTAGAATTGATTCAGAATATCCATATTTCTGCTTAAAAAATTGAATTAAATTGGTGGTTTTGAATTTTTTTTTTTTAAAAATTTCTGATGAGAATGATATTTTGTTCCAGGGCTGGGTACATAGATTTGAAAAACCTCCAGAAATTTGTGAAGGACGAAAAGGTGATGCAGCATTTTGAAGAGGTAGCAGAAGGTGATACACAGAAACAGATCAAGAGATCAGTTTTCAAGAAATGGGTGGTTAGATCTCTCTATCAATTCATTTCTTTCTTATAGCCTTTCCCTTGGAGAACGTTTAAAGCAGATAGCGGCATTAAGCATTGAAGCCCTTATATCTTCTTTGGGATTACAGTTACTCCATTACTAAACTACCATTCTAATGACTATATATTGTTTACAGGTTGATCTGTACAACGATCATGACTCATTGAACCGGACTTTACAACATAGCAAAACTGCTATCGACGAGTTGAACAAGATTGCATCGCTACTTGCAATTGCTGTAATGATTATAGTGTGGTTAGTTTTTATGGAGTTCTTAACAACGAAAATGCTCGTCTTCTTATCGTCTCAACTTTTACTCTTGACTTTCATATTTGGCAATTCTGCCAAGGCCATGTTTGAAGCCATCATATTTGTGTTTGTGATGCATCCATATGATGTCGGGGATCGGTGTGTCATTGACGGAGTACAGGCAAGTCCCTAATCCCAGAACATGTTTAACGGCAACTAGATATAAATTTGTGTTAGCAATGCATAGGAAAATTTATTAATTACGATATGATACTTTTCAGATGGTTGTTGAGGAGATGAGCATCTTCACTACCATCTTTTTAAGGTATGATAATGAGAAAATATATTATCCGAATTCACTATTAGCTTCCAAACCCATCAGCAACCTTTACAGGAGCCCCCCGATGTGGGATTCTGTGGAATTTGCTACCGATCTTTCAACTCCCATTCAGATTATTGATCAACTGAAAAGCAGAATACAAAAGTATGCTACACTTACCTCCTACATATGCCTCGTTTGAAATTAAATTAACCTATTATTACTAGCTCATTATGAATTCCATTTCAATAATGGAAACTTCAGGTACCTACAAAGCAATCCCAGGCGCTGGAATCCTGACCACTGGCTAGCTATAGACATTGACGATGTGCATAAGCTTAGAATGACTCTCTATGTTAAACATACCATAAGCTTTCATAACGTTGCAAAGAGGGCAAGCCGGAAATATGACTTAATGATAGAGTTGAAGAAAATTTTTGAAGAGCTGAAGATCCAATATCATCTTGTGCCTCAGAGAATTCACCTTAGCTATGCCGGGTTGATTGATGAGAAAGCAGCTCCACTTCCTGTACGTCAATGGGTCAAGTGATCCTGTTGTAGACTTGTAGTTCAACTATATTCTACATTATATCAAACGAAACTAATTAATTATGTCATTTATGGGATTGGCCATGTTTTCTATGATCCGCAGCATTATAATAACATAATTATTTGATTATGCAGCCTTTGTCTTGGCCAGCAATAAATATACCCTTCTGCTTTTCTCAAGTTGTCTACATGTAGCGGCTACTTGTGTTTGTTTATTTGTCTTGTGTATGCATATCTCAGATTGTTCTGATAAAATGTGTTCTGTTAAGTTTGAGAGTTGTCTTAGAATTAAGTTAACCACTTTTTGTTAATCATAATTATTAAATTTATAGGCTCAGAGTGTCAATGAAAATGAGAAAATAAAAGATGAGAATAAGATTTCAGGCTTTGAAGTGTGATTAAACAACTATCTTAAAGGCAAATATGCCTATAGGATACAACAAAGTCTCAAAATCTTTATAGAAAACGTAATTCCGTAATTGAGAAAATGCTAGAAATTATCTACCATATAAATAGATATTGAAGACTATCTACAAGAGTCACAACTCTTTAAAATGACTTTTGTTACGAGAGTCACAACTCTTTAAAATAACTTTTGTATAGTTATTTAATTATTTAAAAAATAACTCTTTAAAATAATAAATAATTTTAACTACATTAAGAATCAGACATCTAAACTAAACCGAATAAGAAATTTTAGTATGTTTTCAAAGAAAAAAATTACGATAAAATGATTGGATAGATGAGTTTAGGTGGTACGTGCATGCAGTTTATGCATTGGCGTTGCCGGCTCTGTACATAATTTTTGAAAGTAAACACCATTAGCCGTCTTAATCATTGTTTAATTAGCAAGTTGCTATTAGTAGGTATTACCTATCTGCTTAAGTTGCTTTAGTTTAGAATTAACTATCTGCTGTTACTAACACTTACTAACATTAATTATCTTTTCAAATGGTTCTTGGCAGGGGAAGTCACGAACACAAAGAGCAATCCATCAAAATCTAACATTACTTCAGCTGATTGTGAGCGGAAGAATGGCAGAGGCTAACGATGCGAGCATCCATATCTCAGATGTTGGCCAACAAGCATTTACTTGTAATGAATTCCCAAATGGAATCTTCCATACCTCAATCGACGCAGCCTGATAGTGTTAGTAGATACTCAGATCCATCGCTTCCAACTTCAAATATATCTCCAAAGTTCCCACCAAAAACTTCGTCAAGGCAAAGAAAATCATCACCCAGGTCTGCCTCTTCAAAGCCTTAGGATGACTTGGAATCTAAATGCATTATTATTTAGTAATTATTGTTAATCACAGTTGAACTTTAATGTCTTTCAAGATAATTTGAACTGAACTTTTAATAAAATTTAAAATCTATCATTTAAAACTATATCTTTATAACTTTACATAAAACTATTAATTGTCATTTAAAAAGAACATATATCATGAAAAATGATTTAATAATTGTTTATAATAAAATACATAAATACTAATGAATTTATATCTAAAAGAATACATATTAATCATATGTGAGTTCTAAATTTTTAAGTCTGACAATATTTTTTGAAATATAAAATAAATAAAAAAGTGAAAATAATCCACATATATTAAAAAAAAAAATAACAATGACCCTGAGGGATATATTTATAAAAAAAAAAAAAAGTGAAAAAAAAGGAGGGGAGAAGAGGATACACTAGGCTTTTTGTTGTTCATTAATCAAGTAATTTTCCTAATGATTCACATGCTAATTCTGTTATATAAGAATGCGTGAGAGTGAAGTTAACATTATGGTTGAAATATCATCATCATAATATTTTCTTCAATACACGAAAGAAAATTAAAAAGAGCATTTCTTATTATTGACTTTATTGACAACAATCTTTCCCATTACTTTTTAGCGCTTAAAAAAAAAAAAGTATCTTTTTTGCATAGAATTAGTAGTTTCTTTTTTCGATTTTTAATAAACACATCAATTTATCTTGCATATTTCAGAATCAATAAATAAAAGCCACAATCATGTGTTATATATATATATATATATTCAATTTATCATGTTATATTAGATTTTATGTGAAAAGAAGTTAAAGATAGCTATAAAAATTAACTAACTAATATCATTTACAAGCTTTTCTTAGAATTCAGTTTGATTTAGTGATAATAACAATTAGTGACAAGCAATTAATTATAATGATCATTATCAATTATTAATTATGAGTGATTAATAAGTATATATACAATTTTTTATAATTTAGTTGTTGAAAACATTATTAAATTATTAATTTTTATATTTATAAACTAATGTACTCAATTTTTTATGTAGTTAATGATTTCAGTATAGCAAATATAATGTATACATTAATAAATATTTGCACAACCTTTTTACTTTTATTATTATTTTTTATTATATTTGATACATATAAACAAAAATAAAACCTATGTATGTATATAATAAAATCTATGTATATGCATATTTTTATTCTTAATTATATATATATAATTATATTTTATACTTTAATTATTTTTATTTGAAATAACAAGTATAAAATTAATATTGATAAAAAATTGTAAATATCAATTTTTATATCTCAAACACTATAAATCTAGCTTTTGACATTGTTTTATATTTTTCAGATATTAAAAAATTAAAATATTAAATATTGATATTTACCAAATACTCATTTTCAACATTTGAATGTTCGTCCACTCGGTACTAATGAATAAGTATTAAATTAAATGGGCACATAAATATATACAAATAAAAATTAAATGTTTATATTCATTAATATATATATATATATATATATATTTAAATCAAGACTTAATCAAGACTTAGGTGAAATACAAAAATTTTAAATAATTTATAAATATTAATTTTTTTACTTTTTTTAAATAATTAAAATGCATTAATATCTATTTATACTTTATTTGATATATTTTTTTTAAAAATCTCATTAACTTCTGTTTTTTCATTTTATTAGAACTCCGGTCGATTTTAGCCGTCAGATATTTAGTTCACCTAATTCAAAAAAAAAAAAAAAAATCAACAATTTAACTATAAACACGCATAATCCGCATTAGACGGAGGTCCCACACATACTTTGCTAAACCAAACTTTTCCGCTGAATGTTGTAACAAAATCATATTCCAATTTTATCCTCACGTAACCTTCCAAAATTGGGCCTCTTCAATGAATCAACCCCAGACCATGCAGAACCCATTTTCATCAAATTAAGAATATAAATCAATTCGGGAAAATCGTTTCCATGTCATGCACTGGCACCGCTATCTGCAACTTGCAGTTAAACAATTTCCCTCGAAATAAAAATATACAACTACTAACTATTTTATTGTAATATTTGATAATTTAATAATTGTTAAAAAATTATTTTAACATTTAAAATTTTGATTTTTTAACACTCTCATTAATACTTTTTTTTTTAATGCAAAGCGAAAGAGAGCAAAATCACAAGGTGTGCCAAGACAATGTGATTAAACAAAATTCGTGGTTAAAGTATCAAATAAATTTTTAAACTTATTTTAAAGTGATAAAGAATAAAATAAAATTTTTTTTATCAAATTACCTCTAAACTTATATTATTTAGTTATAAAAGTCATTTTTTTATCAAAATTAGTCTTGATTTTGTATTATTTCATCATAAAAGTTAAAATACTAGTTGAGGAGAGTATGTATGTTATAAACGCAATTTTAGAGAACTAAATTCAAATATATTTTGATAAAAATATAGTTTTTCTAAATTTTTAAATCTAAAAAATATAGCTTCATTTTGACAACAAAATTTTATTAATTGAAGAATATGAAAAAAAAAAAATGTCTTTATAGAGTAATAATTATGTTCATTCATTCAATTGTAGCAGATATAGAGAGAAATAAATTAAATAAGAGTATATGGCGTACAAAAGTATTGCTAAATTTTTTTATAATTTAATAAATTATATTTTAAAAAAAAATTAAAAAAATAAAAAATTTGCCTTGCAAAAAATTATCTTGAGATGAGAAGTCCCTGAAGCAAAACTAGAAAAAAAAATTCTCTCAATTAGGAGGATGAGATAAAGGATAAGAGATAGTTTTCGCCTTACCCTTCTTAAGTCAGTGCTCTTTTCAATTAATATTTTAGACTTTTATAACGAAATAATATAAGATCAAGTATAATTTTGTCGAAATAATTCAAATTCAAGGGTAAATTTGATAAAAAAAAAAGTTTATTTTATCATTTATTGTCATTTTTAGACAAATTCAAGAGTTTATTTAGTATTTTAGCCCAAAACTTGTTAACACCATATTTTGATTTTGATGAGAGTATAAATGTTATATTATAATAATTTAATAAATAAAAATAACTTTCGCAATTCAAAATTGGATTGACAAAACTATAATAAACTTGTGTCAGATGTTCAATTAGGCCTAAATTAATTTTAACTATTAAATTAACAAATAAATTGCAAATTCAGTTCAATGACTCCAAAATTGTTAGCACTGACGTGGATAACTTATGGAATGGCTACTGCATTTATGAACTAGCATGTTAGTTACTTAACAGCAGTAACTGTTGTAGTTAGTTGTTACTTGCAACATAATTTGTTATCAGTATAGGGAAGAGAGCTAAATAGTTTTTTTTTTGTTATTTCATCTTTCTATATAAGCACATAAAGGATCATCAATTCATATACAATAATAATACAAATTCTCATTTTAATCTCTTCTATAATTACTCTATTTCTTCTTCTGCTACTGTCATTGAGGTTATTCAAGCTCACATAGGTGAGTTTGTACAAAAATGAATAATTGTAAGGAAGTATTAACATTTATAGATACTTCATCCATTTCATGTTTATTAATCTTTTTCAAACTATTTTTTATGTTAAAATATATGTCACTTTGAAATACTAATAAAATTTTAATTATGTTTTCAATTCTATTCTTATTTTTATTAGGAAATAGTTAATGTATTTAATTTGAGTATATCTATAAAAAAAACATAATTTAATTATTTTATTTTTAAAATGTAGTCTAATTAGTAATTTTTTAATATGAAATGGAAGATGTATTATTATTTGTTTTTAACTTAGAGCCTCACAGTGTTGTCTTTTTTTACTTTTAGTTTATATTATTTGGTATCTCATATCCTTTTAAGTATAGAAATGATTTAAACTCGAATTGAATGAAACTATAAGAACGATAAAACTCTTTTTATCAAAATTTTAATACAATCAAATACTTAAAGACTTGAAAAATACTTAAAAGACTCGGAACTTAACAGCTCTGATCAAGTAAAGACAGCCTACGAACTCGAGCCTCGCAATGTTGTCTTTGAGAATAAAGCTCGGAAGAGAGTGTTTATGAACTCCAATCCAAATTTATATATTATAATAATAACAAGAAGGTGGGACCTTGTCCTTTTAAGAGAGGTAGCTCTTCAACTGCTGCTGCTACATATATTTATAATTAAATATAAAACGTTTCCCCGGGAAACTCAGATTTTCTTCGGTTTCCAGATTTCGTTTTTCCCCTCCATTGGACTTCGCCTAAACTATAAAAAAACTAATAAAGGATTTGACGTTTCAGGAGGAAGTAAGAGACAATGGAAACTCGTAGAGGAGCTCTAACACTCGCGGAGAAGAAAGCTACAAACCACATCGCACTCCAAATCTCTACGAGCCAAGAAAGCAAAGATCCTAAAGCTTACCCTATCATTTCCAAGAATCCCCAGTTGGCTTCTTCCCCAAACAACTTCTTCCCCAAACAATCAATTCTTGATTTCGAGAATCCAAGATTAAGGATCCAAACATCAAGATTTTCAACCTCTTCTCCTCCTCCTCCTTCTTCTTTAGACATAGCAAAGCAAAGCCCACTTCCTGCCCCAGCCCTCACTCCAAAAAAGCCTCCAAGAATTCCAACAACCGACTCCATTGCACGAAGAAAGTCCTTCGCTCGCTCTGAATTTTCCAAGCCAAAATCAAGATTTGTAGAGCCATCA
>CATIWR010209079.1:0-22558 GCA_949677035.1 Omphalea diandra | reverse complement strand
CAAGTAGCAAAATTGCAAGAGTTTAAGTACAAAGTTATCAATTCTCTTGCATTTACATCTGTTTGGTGAGGTATTTATGGCTTCTACCCACCAAAGAGACGTTGCAATAAAACTAGTATAAAATCATCAAAGTGTGCTCGACAGATTTTTGCATTAAATGCTTGACAGTCTTGATTCGCGGTCGCTTCAACTCATTCGCGGTCGAGAATTCCAAATTCCATAAGGAAAACCCCATTTGTGTCTAATGGCTAGTCCACGTGGCAACTTCTGATTAGTTCACCAAGAAAATATAGTTGTTGCTAGTCACTTGCTCTCAAAAGTAGCGATCGTGATTTATCTTATACAGGACGCGACTTTGGACGTGAATTCCTCTGCCAAAAGTGCTCATCTTCTTCTTTTGAGTTTGTGGTCGCTACCAACAAGTTCCCATCATGAATTTTTGACTTTTAACAGTTACTTGGGACACTTGTCAAGCTCTGATTGTAGACTTGATTGCGTCTTGAGTTACTTTAAAATTCGCAGTCGTGACTGAGGCAAGCTTTACATCGTAAATTTATCTGTCACTTTTGGAGTTTTTCTTTTGGATGAGTCACGATCAAAATGACTCCGCGATTTCATCTTTCTGAATTTATAGCAAGTCTTTTCATGCAACGCAGTCGCAAATCTTAGATTGCGATCGCGATTTAGAAGTCACTTTACATTCCTTGAAGACTAAGATCTCTATCCAACTTCTAACTTTAAGACTAACAAAAAAACTGCGAAACAACACTAAATTGAAACATTAGAATTGATCAATCCCCTTTGTTAAGATCAAAAGAGGTCTAAGACTTAGGGTTAACTATCCTAGTCCAATAATCTCTCCCTTTTTTATTTTGACAACTTAGATTGATCCTAAGGTTAAAATGATGCAGGAAAGTGAAGTTGGATTGTAATATGATTCAATGAATGCTTACGACAAAATTTGCTAAGTATATCATTCATTCAGTCAAAGGTGAATTTAATAAAAACAATAAGTATGTTACTCCTCCTCAACTTATGTTATAGTTTTTCTGAAGTTATTATTTTCTCCCTTTGGCAAGATCAAAAAGAGAGTACATAAGGGAAAAGAGAGATTCATACATAAGTATTCATAAGGAGCAAACATAATGCAATGGATAAGAGAATAACATCAATCACATAAGATAGCAATGTTTGCAAAGAAATAAGTTTTATATATTCATAACTATGGGATCACAATATTTATTAAAAAAAACATAAGGAGAGTAAAAAAAACAAATACGAAAGATCCCTAATCTAGAGTAGTAGAGAATCATCTCTGGAAGATGGTGTCTCTAGTGCTTGTTGTGCTCCCTCCGCTTCGTCTTCATCCTCAACGTTGTCTTCATTGCCATCTTCATCTTGCGTATCTTCAAATTCGGTAAAGTTTGAAAGATGGCAAGGAGGAACACTTAGTTTCTCTTGGAGATCCACCATATCACTGAGAAGATGTGAAAGGAAGAGGAACCTTCTCTTCATCATCCTCATTAGCTTGTTCAACTTGCGATCAATGGTGGCAAGAGACAATTTTGTCTTGGTTTTTTTTTTGAGAAGGAGGGACTTGAATGTTGCCTTCTTCAATTTGAAGCCTCTTTCGCTTGGAAGCTTGGGAGGTTTCCATCTTCTTTACTGCTATTGTACCAAGGGTATAGATGTATGTATCCGGATGTATACCCTTGGCATTTATAAGATAGGTTAGGTCTAGGAAGTTTTGAGAGGGAAGGAGCTTATTGGTGAGGAATTTCTCTTTCTCCTCATCAAGTGCTCCAACAAAACGGTAGATGACTATTATGTGGGAGGGCAAAAGAAACTGGCTTTTGGGTTTCATACTCATGTGGATTAATTGACCTGCAAGGTAACGACCGGTTTGGATAGGTTGGTTTTTGACAAGACAAAAGAAGAATGCCAAGTCTTTTTACGAAACCTTCTCATTACCATTACCTCTTGCGTTGACGGAGAAAGTGATGATGCGATGAAGGATCCACAGGGGTGGGGTTTTGATATGTTTGGATAAGGAGGAGCGGGGGTCGTGTTTGGTTTCGATGGAAATCTCTGACAAAAATTTGGAGTAGATAACGTCAAGTACGGAGATGATGAAGGGAATGTGTTATCTGACTTGCAGGTTAAAAATGGAAGACAATTAGTCAAAGGTAATAAAGAAAGGGTCGCCAATGCCCCGAAACACTAACTCGTATTAGTCAGTTCTTGAATCCAATTTCCAACTTAGTTGCATGGTGCACATAAATTCGTGTACGACTTCTTTGTATCCGGGTTCATCTTAAAAGATGAACTCGTTCCATCCTAAATTGGAGAGAAAGGCTCTAATCTTCGTATTGATGCCTAAAGTCTCTAGCATGAATGTCGATGGAATCTTATTGGTAGAATCACTTTGGAGGAGTTCACCTTGAATCTTTATTTTTCTTCCTTGGTGATTTCCTTTATAAGAAGGAGAACAGGAGGTGCAGAGGGTTGAGCCACTGCCTTGCCCTTGTTAGCCTTGGAGAATTTCTTGAGAGCCATAGCAAGAAAGGAAGAGGGCTTGAGAGATTTTTAGAGAGAGAAAGAGTGTTTGGTAGTGAAGTGATGAAAATATTGTTGAATGGGGTATTTATAGGCTTGAAGGGGTGTAAAAATGGTCATAAACGGCTAGAAATGGATTAAATGTATATAGGAAATGGTTGGCAATCAAATCACTTAATTGCCTAAGCAGTTACTCTAATTCTCATCTGAGAATTCATGAGTCGCGATTGCGAATTCTGGAAAATATAAGTAACGGACAAATTTTCCACGGGAAAAGGTGCGTTAACGGTCATATTTTTTAAAAATTGACCAAAATTTGTGATGGAGCGCAAATTTCGCAAACGCGAATTAACATTTGACAGTCGGGTGAGATTGACTTGTTATTCGCGATCATGAATAATGAATAGCGACCACAAATTATGAGTCAGCAAGGATAAGAATGAAAAAAAAATTTTGAAAACATGTGATCCACTAGAAATAAATAATAAAATTGTTCATACAATCATCACTTATACGTAACATGTATAACAATCAATCATAAGATCAAAATTTTCACTTTAGGGAGCTTCCATCAAGTATTCCCAATTCTCTCTTAATAAAGATCATCCTTTCTTCATTTAGAGGTTTAGTGAAAATATCTGCAAGTTGGTGATTTGTTTCAATAAAACACTACATCACACTTTTGCACATGATCTCTAAGAAAATGATATCTAATGTCTATGTACTTACTCCTAGAGTGTTGGATGGGATTCATAGAGAGATTAATGGCACTTGTGTTATCACATTAATGGGAATGTGATCAACTACTTTCCCAAAATCCTTCAATTGTTGTTTCATCCAAAGAACATGGGTACAATAATAACCCGCCGCCACATACTCAGCTTCTGCGGTGGATAAGGAAACCGATAGTTACTTTTTACTAAACCACGAAACTAGGCATTTACCTATGAATTGGCAAGTCCTAAAAGTGTTTTTCTATCTAACAAGCTACCTGCATAATCTGTATCTAAATACCCTATGAGACTAAATGAAGAATACCCTATGAGACTAAATGAAGAATCCCTAAGATACCATGACCCTAAGTATATTCTGCCATGTAAATACTTAAGGATCCTTTTAACAGCATTCAAATGAGATTCTCTAGGAGAGGATTGGAACCTAGCACACATGCAAACACTAAACATGATATATGGTCTAGAAGTAGTAAGATAAAGTAGAGATTCGATCATACCTCGATATCTTTTTTCATCTACCTCTTTACCCAATTCATCTTTATCTAATTTGATGGTACTGTTCATTGGAGTTTTAGCTAATTTGCAACCATCCATTTCAAATTTGTTTAGCATTTCCTTAGTATACTTAGCTTGGTTGATGAAGATCCCTTCTTTGGATTGCTTGATTTGTAGACCAAGAAAGAATTTGAGCTCTCTCATCATGCTCATTTCAAATTCCCTAGTCATACACTTAGCAAAATCCTCACAAAGAGATTCATTAGTAGCACCAAAAATAATATCATCAATATAGATTTGAACGATTAATGTATTATGCTTATGTTTTTTGACAAAAAGTGTGGTGTCCACCTTTCCTTTCTCAAAATCATTTTTCAAGAGAAATGAGCTAAGCCTTTCATACCAAGCTCTTAGAGCTTGTTTCAATCCATATAAGGCTTTATTTAATTTAAAAACATGGTTTGGAAAATAATAAAACTCAAAATCAGGAGGTTATTTAACACAGACTTCCTCCTCTATGATGCCATTTAAAAAAGCACTCTTCACATCCATTTAAAAAAGTTTAAAATTCATATGACATGCAAATGCTAAGAGAATCCTAATGGCCTCTAATCTTGCAACGGGGGCAAAGGTCTCATCATAATCTATTCCTTCCTCTTGGTTGTATCCCTAAGTAACTAATCTAGCTTTATTTCTTATGATGAAACCTTACTCATCTAACTTGTTCCTGAACATCCACTTACAACCTACAATTGGGTGTTCTTTAGGCTTAGGAACAAGTTCCCATACCTTGTTTCTCTCAAATTGATTGAGTTCTTCTTGCATAGCAAGTACCCAACTCTCATCATCAAAAGCCTCGTCAATTGACTTTGGCTCAAGTTGAGAAACAAATGCAAGATTATTATCTAAAAGTTGAGATCTAGTGTGTACACCCTTAGAAGTATCACTAATGATTAAGTCCTTAGGGTGATACTTGGAGAATCTCCAATCTTTGGGTAGATCTTGTCTTAGCTCATTTTCTTATTGATGTTGATGTTGGTCTTCATTTACTCTTGATGAATCACCTTATTCCTTTTCTTTATCAACTCTTCTTATAGAATCATCCAATTTCAGCTTTTCAAGATCACCTACAAGATCATCAACAAAAATACATTTCCCAAGATCAAGTTTACTAGATTCATCAAAAACAATATTCATATATTCTTCAACTACCATTGTACTTTTGTTAAAGACTATATGTTTTACTTGTGGTGGAATAACCTAAGAAGATTCCTTCATTGGTCTTGGAATCAAATTTCCCAAGATTATCTTTGGTGTTCAAAACATAACACTTACATCCAAATACTCTTAAGTATGAAATCTTGAGTTTTCTACCATTCCAAAGCTCATAAGAAGTTTTATTGAGAATGGGTCTTTTGAAAACTCTATTTGCAATATAACATAAGGTATTAATGGTTTCGGCCCAAAAGTCATTTGGTAAGGAATACTCATTGAGCATTGTTCTAGTCATTTCTACCAATGTTCTATTTTTCCTCTCTACAAAATCATTTTGTTGCGATGTTTTATGAGTTAAAAAATTATGAAAAACTCTATTCTCTAAATAATAATTTTTAAATGACTCATTTTGAAATTCCTTTCCATGGTCACTTCTAATAGAAGATATGAAGTAACCTTTTTCATTTTGAACTCTTTTTGCAAAACTTTTGAAAGCATCAAATGAATCATTCGTATAAGCTAGAAAAGATACCCAAGTGAACCTAGAATAGTCATCTACAAGGACTAGTGCATAATGTTTTCCACCTACGCTAGCACTTCTAGTTGGTCCTATCAAGTCCATATGGATAAGTTGAAGTGGTCTAGATGTACTTACAACATTTTTGGCTTTGTGAGAGGCATGGTGTTGCTTCCCCATTTGGCATGGACCACATGTCTTGTCTTTAGAGAAGTTTAGCTTGGGAAGACCTTCCAATAACTTTCCTTTAGATAGGCTTTAAAGAAGATCCATACTTGCATGCCCAAGCCTTCTATGCCACAACCAAGCTTCATTGCTCAAAGACATAAGACACTTAAAAGATTAGTTAGCCAAATTGTCTAAGTCAATTGAGTAGGTATTGTCTTTCCTTTCATCCTTGAAATAACCTCATCATTCACTAAAGTGGTGACTCAGCATTATCTAGGATCAAAGGTGACCTTATTACCTTTGTCACACAATTGACTTACACTTAACAAAATATGTTGTAAGCAGCTAACTAAAAGAACATTATCAATTAATGAACATCCATTCTTACCAATGGTTCTAATGCCAATTACCTTACCCTTGGCATTGTTACCAAATGTGACATCTCCACCTTCTTTTTCTTTCAATGTCGTGAATAGCTTTCTATTTCCAGTCATGTGCTTGGAACATCCACTATCCACATGCCAATTGTTTGATTTAGTCCCTTACACAACAATTGTAAGTTACCTTTTCTTAGGTACCCAAGTATACTTGGGTCCTTGGGGGTTAGAAGATGAAGGGCCTTCTAATTTGAAGTGAGCCTTCCTAATATAATAATAAATATAAAATCTCATGCAATAATGGCATTGGAGTTTAGACTTAGGAGTCTTTCTCCTTTGCACAAATTTAGTATATGTAGGAGGCCTTCTCATACCATGGTCATATGAATGCATGCATGAACATGTATGATGAGTAGAAATTTTTTTATGAGTATGACTATGTTTTTTGTTGTAAATGTAGGCATGGTTAGCTCTTTGAGTCTTGGTTCTGGAGCTTGGGAGAGTCTTCCTTTTGCCTTTAGGCTTAGGAAGCTTAGTGCTAGAAGCACTTTTCTTCACAATTACCTCAATGCTAGATGTTTGAGGTTCTGAAGATCTAACAAATGTGGTATGAGATTATGAGGAGGCTCCATTGAAGCCTAAACCATGTCTAACTAAAGGTGGTCTTTGTGACACAATCAATATGTCTAAGGCTTTTTTTCCTTTATGAAACTTAGAGATTGAGCTTCTAAGCTCAATGACTTCTCATTTAAAAGTGTCATTCTCCTTTCTTAATGAAGCCATTGAAGAAGATAAAGTGGAAAGTTTTTCTACTAATTTTTTGAGTTCTTCATTAGAAGTCTTCAACTCATTTACAAGATCACTAAGAGTCTTGTATTCATCTTCTAATTTTGAACACCTTTTCTTATAAGTTTTAACTTGTGACTTATACTTGTCACACCTCATGGTTAGAGCCTTTAGAAGCTCTTCATCTATCTCAGCAAATTCGAAACCAAAATGAGAATGGGAAGAAGTACTTACCTCATTTGTAAGATCTTCTTATGCCATGAAGCATATGTTGGCAACCTCTCCTTCTTCCTCTTCTTGACTTGAGCTTTCATCCCAAGTGGCTGAAAAACTCTTTTTCTTCTCCTTGTCTTATCTCTTCTTCTTCTTTAACTTGGGGCACTCATACTTGATGTGGCCTTGCTTGCCACATTCATAATAAGTGACTTCATTGGATTTATCTCTTGGATTAGAAGCAATCTTCTTGAAGCCTGTTCTTTCTTTTCTTCTCTTGATCAACTCCTTTGTCCTTTTAGAGACTATTGCTAGCTCTTCTTCTTCCTTATTACTTTCCTCATCACTTGAGGTGATCTCTACCTCCTTCTCTTTTGTTGAAGCTTTAAGAGCCATGGTTTTTCTCTCTTTCTCTGGTTTGTCTCCTTGGCCTCTTAGCTTCTTCATTTGTAAATCCAATTCATGAGTTAAGAGTTTGCCTATCAACACATCAGTTGGAACCTTTCCAATCTCTGGATCGGACTCTTGTATGCTGCAAACTCTAGCACCAAATTTATCTAGAGGAAGAGTTTTAAGGATTTTTGTGTTTACCTCATATATAGTGAGAGCTCTTCCAAATTTCTTCATGTTGGTGATAATGGACAATAGCCTATTTGTCATTTATGTGATCCTCTCATTGTCCTTCATCATGAAGAGTTCCCATTCGATGATATGCATCTCCAAATGGCTTGATTTGACTAGAGTTGTGCCTTCATGATAGTTCTCTAGAGTCTTCCAAATGGCATGAGCTGTTTGACAGTGTTGCACTCTTCTAATCTCTTCTCTAGAGAGTGAGTTTAGAAGAATGGTCATTGCTCTCTTGTTCTTACCATTTGATCTTCGGTGAGCTTCAACCCATTTTTCCCTTGGGATTAATTATTCATTACCATCCACAACTCTTGTGGGTGTCTTTCATTCCTTGATGACCACATCCCAAAGGTCCACCATATCTATGTCAAGATAGATCTCCATCCTATACTTCCAATGAGCATAGTCTATTCCATCAAAGTAAGGCTTGAGTTGTGAGTGGATTCCCTCTTGTGCCATGATCTTTATTCACCCAATGAAGGTTTGATTGTGAAATTAGGCTCTGATACCACTTGTTGGCCCTAGGCACCAAGAAGGGGAAGGAGGTTGAATTGGTGTATAAAAATTAAAATTGGAAAGAGAGAAGAGAAATGAGTGTGAAAGAAACACACAATTTATAGCGGTTCGACTATAAAGAACCTTATATCCACTCCCTAATTTTTAGAAATTGGGTGTTCTACTATCTTTCAAAGGTGTTTTCATGCTTACTCCAAACTTTCACACTTGTGTTTTGAATCCTCACACAATAACCTATATACTTGTGTTTTGAGGCTTACACAATAACCTTTACACTTGTGTTTTAATAGGCTCACACAACAACCTCTCTTAGTGTTTTGACAGGCTCACACTATAACCTATTATAATTGGTGTTTATGCTCATACCCAACAATGACTTAAAGAATAGAAAATAGTGAGTAGCAAATTTGCAAGAGTTTGGGTACAAAGTTATCAATTCTCTTGCATTTACATCTGTTTGGTGAGGTATTTATAACCTCTACCCACCAAAGAGACGTTGCAATAAAACTAGTACAAAATTATCAAAGTGTTCTAGATAGATTTTCACATTAAATGTTTGATAGTCTTGATTAGCGATCACTACAACTCATTCGCAGTCGCGAATTCCAAATTCCATAAGGAAAATCCCGCTTGTGTCTGACAGCTAGTCCACGTGGCAACTTCTGATTAGTTCACCAGGAAAATATAGTTGTTACCTTTCACCTGCTCTTAAAAGTAGCAATCGTGATTTATCTTGTACGTGACGCGACTTTAGACGCGAATTCCTCTTCCAAAAGTGTTCATCTTATTTTGAGTATGTGGTCACTACCAATAAGTTCCCATCACGATTTTTGACTTCTAATGGTTGCCTGGGACACTTGTGGACTTGATTGCATCTTGAGTTACTTTAAAATCCACGGTCGTGACTGAAGCAAGCTTTACATCGCGAATTCGTCTATCACTTTTGGAGTTCTTGTTTTGGATGAGTCGAGGTCGAGAATGACTCCTCGATTTTGTCTATCTGAGTTTCTAGCAAGTCTTATTATGGATCGCGATCGCGAATCTTAGATTGCAGTTGCAATTTAGAAGTCACGTTACATTCTTTAAAGACTAAGATCTTTATCCAACTTCTAACTTAAAGACTAACAAAAAAACTGCAAAACAACACTAAATTAAAACATTAGAATTGATCAATCCCCTTTATCAAGATCAAAAGAGGTCTAAGACTTAGGGTTAACTACCTTAGTCCAATAGGAACCAATGGCAACAAAGGAATAATCCTCCACTAGGGTACCAACTATAGTAACAACCACCCCAAGAGAAGAAATCAAATTTGGAAGAGCTAATGACCAAATTCATCCAAGCTTCCAATGATTGACTCCAAGCTCAAGATGCCATTTTGAATAATCATGAAACAATGTTGAGAAATCAAAGAGCTTTCATCTACAATTTAGAGAATCAAATTTGATAGCTTGCTAAAATGATTTTAGAAAGGCCATAAGGGAGTTTGCCTAGTAATACAAAGACAAATCCTAAGGAACATGTGAAGGTGATCACCCTTAGAAGCATAAAAGAATTGCAAGCTGGACCTAAAGCTCTAATCGTGGAGACAAGTGTGGAGGAGACCCAAGACTAAGGTAACACACATCCTAAACTGGTTAAGGAATTCAAACCTACTATTCCATATCCTACGAGACTTAAGAAAGATCGCTTAGATGGACATTATGGTAAGTTTCTTGAACTCTTTAAGCAACTCCATATTAACTTATCATTTGTTGAAACTCTTTCATAGATGCCCAAGTATGCAAAATTTTTGAAAGAACTCATAGCCAATAAGAAGAAACTTGAGGAATTATCTACAGTGATCCTTAGTGAGGAGTGTTTAACCATCTTGCAAAACAAGCTATCTCGAAAGCCTAAGGATTCAGGGAGTTTTACTATCCACTGTCTTATTGGTGATTTGACAATTAAAGGGTTTTAGCTGATCTAGGGCCAAGCATAAACCTAATGCCTTACAAATTGTTTATTAAGTTAAGATTAGGGGAGCCTAAACCAATTAAAATGAGCATTCAATTAATTGATAAGTCAATTAAATACCCTAGAGGTATCATTGAGGATGTGTTGGTTAAGGTAGACAAATTCATTTTTCCAGCTGATTTTATCATACTTGATATGGATGTCGATGTTGAGGTTCCATTAATTTTGGGTCAACCATTTTTTTGCTACAAGTAGAGCTTTGATTGATGTTAGTGCCTGTAAATTAGCTTTGAGGGTTAGAGATGAAGAAGTGACCTTTAAAATTTTTGATGCTTTTAAACACTCACTTAATCAAGATGACACTTATTATTTCATTGATTTTATGGATTGTGTTATTTTTTATTGTATGCAAGCAATTATCTCTCAAGATATGTTAGGGCATTGTCTTGTTCAGGGTGAGGAGATAAACAAGGAGGAAGCTATGAGAAGTCAAGTGAGATCGAAGGCAAAGAGAAAGAGAGAGAGAGAGAGAAACTTAGAGAGGGATCTTGAGATCGACAACAATGAGAGAGAAAGAGAGAGAGAAAAACTTAAGAGGAAGAAGAAGAAGAGAAAAAAAGAAGGATATTTTTTGTTTAAGTATAAAATTTACCGATGGATTTACTAATAGAGTTACCATATCATATTAAAAATTTCATCAATAAACCATCAATAAAATACCAAAAAAATTTTAAAAAAATACCTATTGACAAGTTGGCAATAATTTCTTCGCATGACTTTTGACTTACCTTCCATCAATATATCCATCGATAAATGTTTGCGCCAATATTTAGTGTAAAAATTTACCACTATGATGTGAATGACCTAGGTAAGGATGCATAGGATCCAATCCAACTTCAAGGTCTAGTCACATGAGGAAGGATGCACTTGGAGCTTTCATGAAAGGAAAAATTAAAAAAAATTGTTTCAAGAAGATAATGGATTTTGGGAAGACCAAATGTAAAATGATGGAGCATGGAATCTTCAAAAAGAGTGCTTATCTTAATTTAATGGAATCCCAATTCATGGAAGGAAGATATTGAGGTAGAAAGTTAAAGCACGATCTTGTGTATAGTCATACGTCATTAAGGGCGAATTCCTTTTTTTGGTAGAAAGTCGTAGCACGACCATGCGCATGGTTGTCTGTTTTTGTGATCATTTGTCAGAATGTGGCAACACAGCCATGCACATGGTTGTGCGATTTTGAATGATTTTTGTTATGCAATTTTTGTAATTTTGAATTCTTTATTAGTAATCATCAGACTTTAATATCTTCCTTATTTTATTAGGGAAATATTAATTAGTGAGTTTTAAGAATTAAACTAGTATTAGGAAGGAATATAAGTCTTATTATATTTAGAAATATCTTACGAAGATTCTTTCCATCTTTTATTAGGATTTGTATTAGTTTAAGGCTTATAAGCCTATAAAAGGCCCCCTAAAAATGAGTTTATATACAACTTATTATTAATTTACAAGTTTTTTGTGAGATTTTATTCTCTTCTTGAGTTCTTGAAAGGACTTGATGAGATTTTTTATTAATCTTGATAAATTCACAAAACTTATTTGATCTAGTTTCTAGGGTTAAGATTGATGTAACTTTAAATCTTATTCATAGGCTGCTAGAAATAAGTTTTCTAGAGATCTAGTTTAGATTTAAGGTTTTATCTTGTTCTTGATGCTTGAATTAAAAGTTTGGGACTTATGGTTACATACGGGTAAGGATGTTAATCCCACCTTATTCGTATCATTTGGTATCAGAGCCAAGGTTAATTCAAGATCAAAAGGTATCAATTCTTCTTATTCTTGCAGTATTCTCTTTCGTTCCTTGTGATTTTCACATTATTCTTCTTATTCACCTCTTTTTGTTTCCTTTATGTTTCTAATTGTTCTTTTGTAATTCCAATTCCATTTTAGCTTCTAATAGTTAAAAAAATAAAGAGAGAAGTAAAAAAAAGAATAATAGGAAAAACATTAAAAAAGAGGAAAAGAAAAGGAAAAGAAGTTATAATTGTATAATTTTTGTTTGAGTCGAATCTAAAAGTTCCTTTAGATTAATTTAGACTAGGCTTGATTCTATCATATTTTTTATTTCAAAACACCAATTTGCAACTTCAAATACCTTTCAAATTCTTAAATTGAGATTAGGCCTTAGTTATTTGTTTTTTTGCAACCAAAAGTGTTTCTTTTAATTCCTTATTTTCTAAGTGTTTAGGACTAGTTTTTTTACTTATTTTTTGTTTGGAGCTTATCTTGACATAAAGTAACTTATTCTTTAAAGAACTTAAAGAAAGAAACTTTGAGTGTGTGTGTGTGAGCTCATTAGAGGGTAAAAACAAATTTTGAGTTAATCATGAGTGTGAGTATCACTAATTAAGTGCAAACACATAAGGGAGTGAATTGTGAGGATTCCTTTTATTGTTTACTTACCATGGAAAATTCTAATGACCCAAAGTTGAAGCTTTTCATGAAGAGCATACAAGAGTCAATGAGGCACTTAATGAGCCGAATTGACAAAATAAAAGCTAGCCAACAATTCAATTTCATAAACAATGCCAATAGTAGAATGCCAAGGCATGGGCTACTTATACAAGATACGAAAGAAGATGGTAATTTTATGGAGGATTCTTCACAAGATCCAGCAAGCAAGATTGTAATCTTAGTAGCAAAAAGATGAAGATCCATACTTTTAATGGTTTATGTGATCCTAAAATTTATTTTTCTTGGGAAAAGAAAGTGGAATCTATATTTGATTGTCATAATTATAGTAAAGAACAGAAAGTAAAGCTAGTTGTTGTAGAGTTTGCAGGATATGCTCTTAATTGGTGGGATCAATTGAAATATACCAATAAAAGGTTGGGAAATCCACCAATTAGTAGTTAGGTATAGATAAAAGAGCTTTAAGAAGGCATTTTGTACCTAGCTATCATCTTAGGGATGTGCACAATAAATTACAAAGACTAGTACAAGGGACTAGAAGTATGGAAGAATTTTATCAAGAACTTCAAATTACATTGGTAAGGGCTAAAATTGAAGAATCAATGAAGCAAACTATGACTTGTTTTCTTGATGGATTAAACAAGGAGATTGTCAACCAAGTTGAGATCATGTCATACGCGGATTTGGAGGATTTGTACCATAAGGCTCTCGTTGTGGAAAGACAATAAAAGGGTAAGCCTTTTAGGCTCAATTTCAATTTAGTTTCTTGGGCTAACAAGTTTAAAAGTGGTAGTAAGTCCAACACAGGGTCCAAGGTCGAACTACCTAAGAAAGAAAGAGGGAAGCCTAATTTTGCTACGAAAATTGATTCCAACAAGCCTACTAAAAGTAGCTCTATTATTTATTTCAAATGACAAGGAAGAGGGTGTGTTGCACCAGGTTGTCCAAATAAAAGAACTATGGTTCTAAGCGATGGCAAAATTACTAGTGAAGATGAAGATAATGATGAGACCGATCTCGAGATACCTCCATTGGAAGATATTGGTGATTTTGATAAGGAAGACCCAAATAAGGCAATAAGTAAAGATATCTTTGTGACTAGGCATATTTTGAATGCCCAAATTAAGCATGAACATGAGCAAAGAGAAAATATCTTTCATACTAGATGTAAGATAAATGACAACTTATACCTTGTTATCATTGATGGTGGTAGTTGCACTAATGTGGCTAGTACCTATTTAGTTGAAAAGATGCAATTGCCAACTTTAAAGCATCCTAAACCATACGATTTACAATAGCTTAATGAGTGTGGTGAGATCAAAGTCACTACACAAGTTAAGATTGCATTTTTTATGGGCAAGTATAAGGATGAGGTGTTATGTAATATTATTCCAATGCAAACTAGTCATATGCTATTGGGGCACCCTTAGCAATATGATAGAAGGGCTAAACATGATGGGTTTTCTAATGTGTATGACTTTGATTTTGGGGGTAAACATATTATATTATCTTTTTTATCCCCTTCTTAAATTTATGAAGATCAAAAGATCTTAAGAGAGAGAGAACACATGCATAAACAAGAAAAAGAATTAGCATGATAAAAAGAGAGTTGTGAGAAAACATAAGAGATGTATAAACTTAGAATGAAAAAAGGAGAGACAAGAAAGGATGCCCAAATGAAAGGAAAGGGGCATACAAAATGAGAGGGTGGGAAAATAGTGTTTTATGCAAAAAAAGAGAGATGTTAGGGAAGCCTTGTTAGCCAAAACACTCATAGCTATGCTTTTGTTTAAAATTTTTGACTAACAAGTTTTTCTTTTTGTGATGATCTAATTAAGTTTCTTTTTAGTTATTTTGTTTCTTTATTGCATGATTTTATAGATCTATTTCCCAAAGATGTGCCAATTGAATTGCCTCCTTTAAGAGGTATTAAACACCAAATTGACTTTATCCCAAGCTCTTAAATCACTAATAGACTGGCCTATAGAAGTAATCCCGAGGAAACAAAGGAGTTTCAAAGGCAAGTTGAAGAATTAATGGAGAAAGTTTTGGTAAGGGAAAGTATGAGTCTATGTGTGTTTTTTGTTTTACTTATATCTAAAAAGGATGGATCATGATGCATGTGTGTAGATTGTAGGACTATTAACAAAATAACAATTAAGTATAGGCATCCTATTCCTAGGTTATATGACATGCTAGATGAATTGCATGGTGCATGCATGTTTTCTAAAATCGATTTAAAGAGTGGATATCATCAAATTCGTATGCATGAGGGGGATGAGTAGAAAATTGCTTTTAAAACTAAATATGGCTTGTATGAATGATTGGTTATGCCTTTTGGGTTAACTAATGCCCCTAGCACATTAATAAGATTGATGAATCATATTTTTGTGCATTCTTAAATAAGTTTGTAGTTGTTGATTTTGATCATATTCTTGTATATTTTAAATCTTTAGAAGAGCATTTAGAGCATGTTAGGTTAGTTTTTGATGTCTTGTGTAAATAAAAACTATCTATTAACTTTAAAAAATGTTCTTTTTGTACTAGTAGACTTATTTTCTTAGGATTTGTGATAAGTAAAGATAAAATAGAAGTTGATGAAGAGAATGTAAGTGTTATTTTCTCTTAGTCAAAACCTAATACTATAAGTAAGTTAAGATCCTTTCATGGTTTGGCTAGTTTTTATAGAAGGTTTTTTAAGGATTTTAGCACAATTGTTGCACCCCTAATTGAAATTGTAAAGAAAAGTGTTGGTTTTTAATGGAGGAGGTGCAGCAAAAGGCTTTTGATTTGTTAAAGTTCAAATTAACTAATGCACCTTTGTTAGCTTTGCCTAATTTTGCCAACACCTTTGAAATTCAATGTGATGCTTCAGGTTTGGTAATTGGAACTATTTTGATGCAAGAAGGGAGGCCAATTGCATATTTTAGTGAAAAAGTTAATAGGCCTACTCTTAAATACCCAACATATGATAAGGAGATGTATGCAATAGTTAGGGCTTTGCAAACATGATAACATTACTTATGGCCCAAAGAATTTGTCATCCATACCAATCATGAGTCTTTAAAGTACCTTAAAGGGCAATAAAACTAAATAAAAGTCATGTTAAATGGTGTGACTTCATAGAGTCTTTTCCGTATATCATAAGGTATAAAAAAGGAAAGGATAATGCAGTAGTTGATGCACTATCTCGAAGGTATACTACTCTTTTGGATTCTAAATTGCTTGGTTTTGAGTATATTAAAGACTTATATGTTGATGATATTGATTTCGGCATGCACTATAAAAATTGTGAGGCAACTACTTTTGAGAAGTATATTAGGCATGATGAATTTCTATTTAGAGACAACAAACTTTATGTGCGTAAATCTTTTTTGCGTGAGTAGCTTGTTAGGGAAGCCCATGAGGGGTGGGCTTATGGGAAATTTTGGTGTATAAAAAGACTTTAGTTGTATTGTATGAACACTTCTATTGGCCCAATATGAAGAATGATGTGCAAAAAGTATGCGATAGATGCGTTGCATGTAAACAAGCTAAGTCTAGATCAAAATCACATGGTTTATATATGTCTTTACCTGTTCCTAGTATGCCTTGGGTTGATATTTCTATGGACTTTGTTTTAGCTTTACCTAGGTCTAAATGTGGTAATGATTCTATTTTTATGGTTGTTGACAAGTTTTCTAAAATGACACATTTTATTGCTTGCCATAAAACTAATAATGCCATTAACATTGCAAATTTATTTTTCAAAGAAATTGTAAGATTGCATGGTATGCCTAAAACTGTTTTTAGTGATAGGGATATAAATTTTCTAAGTTTCTTTTAGAAAACAATGTGGGGTAAATTGGTTACTAAGTTATTATTTTCTACTTCTTGTCATCCCAAAACTGATGGTCAAACTAAAATTATTAATAGAACTATAGGGCAACTTTTGAGAGTTTTAATAAAAAAGAACTTGAAGTCTTGAGAGGAATGTTTGCCATATATAAAGTTTACATATAATAGGAGTGTGTATTCATCCACCCATTATTGCTATTTTGAGATTGTTTATAGGTTTGTACAATTAAGTCCATTAAATCTTTCCCCTATACCTTCAAATATGTGATTGGACTTAGAAGGGAAAAAGAAATCTAATTTTGTTAAACAATTGCATGAAAAAGTGCTTTCAAACATAGAAAAAAAGGAATGAACAAATAGCTAGGAATGCTAATGGGGGGTAGAGTTTAAGTTGTATTTGAACCAGGTGATTGGGTTTGGGTACACTTTAGGAAGGAAAGATATCCTAATATGAGGAAAAGTAAGCTTGACCCTAGAGGAGATGAACCTTTTCAAATTTTAGAGGGTTAATGATAATGCTTACAAGTTAGACTTGGTTAGTGATTACAATGTAAGTGCTACTTTTAATGTTGTTGATTTATCTCCTTTTTACTTTGATGAAGGTTTAGATTCAATGATGGATACTCTTGAGGAAAGAGGGAATGACGCAAACGACCTAGGCAAGGATGCAAATGATCTAATCCAACTTCAAGGTCCAGTCATAAGAGGAAAGCTTAAGAAGTTTAAAGATGCACTTGGAGTTTTCATTCAAGGTGAAGTTACAAAAAGATTGGCTCAAGAAGATAATGGATTGCATGAAGACCTAAGGCAAAAAGATGAGAGCATGGAATCTTCAAAAGGAATGCTTAGCTTGATTCAATATAGTCCTAATTTATAGAAGGAAGAAATTGAGGTAGAAAATTGAAGCACGACTATGCACATGGTCATGCATTATCAAAGGCGAATTCTCATTTTTGGCAGAAAGTAACAGCATGGTCGTGTGTCTTTGTGATCCTTTGGCAGAATGTGGCGAAATAGCCATGTGCATGGTCGTGCAGCTTCGAGCGATTTTTGTTATCCAATTTTTATAATTTTGAATTCTTTATTAGCCAATCATGAGGCTTTAATATCTTCCTTATTTCATTAAGAACAAGATTAATTAGTGAATTTTAGTAAGAAAACTTGTATTTAGGAAGAAATATAAGTCCTATTATGTTTAGGAATATCTTAAGAAGATTCTTTCCATCTTTTGTTAGGATTTGTATTAGTTTAAGCCTTATAAGCCTATAAAAAGCCCCAAAAATGAGTTTATATACAGCTTATTATTAATTTACAAGTTTTTTGTGAGATTTTATTCTCTTCTTGAGTTTTTGAACGGACTTGGTGAAATTGTTGAGTAAGCTTAATAATTTCACAAAACTTGTTTGATTGAGGTTCTAAATTACTTAGTTAATTTTGGGTTGACACAACTTTAAATCTTATTCCTAGGTTGCTAAAAATAGCCTTTCTAGAGATCTAGTTTAGACTTAAGAATTTATCTTATTTTTTATCCTTGAATTAAAAGATTGGGACTTATGGTTGCATAAGGGTAAGGACATTAATCTCACATTATTTGTATCACAATGAATACTTTTTGTCAGTAATTATTGACCGGTATCCGTTGACAATTCGTCTCTAACTTTTTCCTTTCATTTTTTCCTGTTGTTCATTGTTGATTCGTCGAAAGTTATCAATGAAATCTATTTCGTCAGTATTTTAGCTTTTTCGTCTAGTGTATCATCCTTAATTCCCGTAAAGGAACAAGCGTGTGACCATTACAACTAAACCATTGGCGAGGACAATTGCTTTAGAGAAACCCATGGCAGAATTCAAGTACTTTTTTAATCTTTTTATAATGTCTTTTGATATTTCATGCTGGTCTTATACTCGAATCAATATCAAGTCAGTCTTTCCTCTGTTAAGAATGTGGAGACTAGAAATTCTGTTAAGAAGAACCTAGCTCACAATCTTCAAGATGATAGGTCAACTGAAAAAATGAAACTTAGGCAGGGAGGTGGAATCACAACCCCAAAGCAATCATATGTAGAGGTGTTTGTCCATCAACAGGATGAAATGGAAGGTGATAACAACCAAAGCGGATATGATGATGGATCAATCTCTCTCTATGATGTCTCTCTCCAGGATTGTAAAGATTATATAAACAACCTCAATGAGAAGGAGAGAGGTTATGAACTTGAGGAAATAACGGATTTAGATGTTCATGTCAAAAGAATGGGTGATTTCCCATGTACAATGTTGTTTTAAAAGGCGAAGAGCATTCTCACTAGACCCGATGAACATGCAATTGTCATAAGGCTTCTTAGACGATGGATTAGTTGTCATTCAGTATGTAATAAATTAAAGACACTATAAGAATTAAAGACACTATGCGAGCCATTAACTTATATTATAACAAATATAAGCAAGGATTATTATCTACTGAAGTTTTATAATAAAAGAGATTGTGAATATGGTCTCATCAATGGACCTCAGACAATTATGGGGCACTACCAGTTTGCTACGAAGAGAGAAGCACGACTAGCAGTTGCAGTCTAACTTTCTGAAACACTCTTATCCACATTCAAACTACAGGGAAGAATGCAACTTATTCAATGTGAAAATCTACTGTTCATACAAGGGTGATCATAGTGTCAACACTGATCAGACTCCATAACCAGTGATAAACATGACAACGCCGAGAGCACCACGAGAATATTAACAGTGGGAGCCAAAGATCATATCTTCACATTTGAAAAGTTGTTTAAACTTGTTTGTATAAGTTATGGATTCCTATTGAAAACGTTTCAATAGGAGCAGTTCACAACAACAACATAATTGGAACTTTTAAGGGTCAACACTAATAAAAATAAAACGACCAAATTATCTCTTTGAAACAAAAGGGTATACAAGGTTGTGTATGATTTTTTGAGAATTGTGCATGGAATAAGGATATAGATGAACAAGAATGTATTTGCCACATAAATTAACCTACAAAAGTTTTATTTCTACATCAAATAATAATAATGTTGTTGGCATATACAAAAATTAATTAATAACTAGTTAATCCTTTAAACTAATAATACACAAGAAACAACATGATTAAATCATCATTAATCATTCCTAAATAATATTAATAATACCTGTTAACCAAATTCTTTTTTAATGTCTATAATAATCATTAATCATATTCACAACAACAACAATCATAATTTTACTAAACACTTAATAAGAAAGAGCATTTAGATGCCTTCAAATTTGATGCCAAATCATTAAAAATTAGCAGCCATCTCTTTTTTTTTATTTTTTCCTTCCTTTCTTATTCAAATTCTCCAATAAGATTTTATCATTTTCATTATAAATTGGTTCCTTTTTTAATTGTCTTTTGTTTTGTCATTTATTTTCTTGAATAAAGTCTAAATCTTTATTTTTTTAGTTTGTTGATAGTTATTTCTTTAAATCTAGAGATCTTGTCGTGTTTTGCTTCTTTGTTTCAATAAATGATCTCAAATATGACTAAATTTATAGATACTAAATCCATTGTTTATGAATCTTTGTAAATACAGACTTAATATTCGAATGTGTTTTTATTTTATTTTTGTTATCAATTTTTAAGATATATTTTTTTCATAAAAGTTTGTTCTCAAATGGGAATTTTCTTTATTATTGAGTTTCTAAATTTTTTAAGTTCGCTTTTGATATTGGACTTTAATTTATTAATGATATTTAAGTTATCAAACTCATTTAAAAACTGTCTAAATTGGTTTATAGTTTCAGTAATAACTAAGTTGAGCGTATGTCTAATCAAGTTGTAATTTCTAGTGTTCAATCATTCCAATAGGAGAATATTATAGATATGTTCCATTTTTTTTTTTTGATTTCATACTTCTTGATTTATCATTATTGCCATTATATCTATAAATCAAGTTATATAACTCATTAAATCCCATATTTTTAGAGCCAAATTGGGTTAGCTAATTGAAATGGTAAAATCAGAAACTGACTAATGGTCCAGTTTGGTTCACTGTTAAAAATCAGTCAGTCAAAAAATTATTAAAATCGAAAAAACTAGTCAAAATAAAAAAAAAAACCCACTCAAAATCAAAAATCAAATTAAATCATTTCAATTTAGAACTGTCATTTTGTGAAAATTTTAAATTTTGAAAAAAAAAATTGAACTATTTTACTCAAAATTTAAATTTTTTTAAAAAAATTGTATTCTTCAATCATATTATACTTTTTTGTAATTTTTTAAAATATTTAAATATTATTTATGTATTTAAAATAAAATTTAAAAATCACCCTATCGAATTGGATTGATCGAATCAACTGAACCAAAAATTGACCAGTTGATTGATTTGATCTTTGATATGATTTTAAACATTGACTAATTTTACAAATAAAGCTCATGCTTTTCTCAAAAAGCAAAGCTGCCAGTGGTAAATAACCAGAATTAATAACCAACAACAATTAATGGTAATCAACAATCAATAATAAACTACACTATCTATAAAAGTAACTAGTTAGGGGACTAACTTTTTTAGACATAAATAGGTATAGAACTTTTAAATTAACAATAATGATCTTAAGTTAGTTATAAATTTTAATTGAATAGATAGTATTTGTTTGTACAACTAATTATTATTTTAATTTTTGAAATTTATGATATTTGAGATCCATACTATCTATACTATATTTCAAATTTTAAAATTTATACTATATTATCTATAAAAGTAAATAACATAAATGGATATAGAATTTTTTTAAATTAACAATAATAATATGAAGTTATAAAATTTAATTAGATTGATAATATTTCTTTATAGAATTAATAATTATTTTACAATTTAAAATTTGTAATTATTTAAAAGAACTAAATTAATGAATAAAGATTTTATATTTTTAAGTTAGCGTTACTTTATTTTTTTAAAATATTGAAAAAATAGGATAAATATAATTCCATTTTGAGTTCATCAAATGACTTTTATAATGGTATAAAGATGATTTGTTAAAATTTATGTCAAAATATCATACATGCTAAAAAAAGCACGGGCCAACATGTAGAAAAAATAAGTCTTCTTAGTCCTCCTTATCGAGTTGAAAATGAAGAATATTTTTTTATTCAAAAGAAAGCAATTTATAGTATGCCTCTATGTTTACAAATAATACTAAATATTGAAGTTTATTTACTACCGAATATTTTTTTTTACATGGACAGTTGTATGTAGCATTATTAAGAGAGATTTCAATGTTTATCACAAAAGTTTTTATGCAATCTCATAAAATAATGAAAGTACAAAAAACTTATACAAAAATATATTTTACAAAAAAGTGTTTCTCTCATAATTTATTAAATAAATTTTATTATATATTAAATTTAATAAAATTTATGAGTCATAAAAGTAAAATCTTATTGTATACTAAATTTCTTTTAAATATACTTAAAAAAAGAAATATTATTCTAATGTCAGTTTGATATTTAATTATTGTAGTGGATACATATATCAATAATAGATGAATGAAAATATTTTTATTTTATTTAACTTTCTGTTATTCTTGCATAACTCTTATTTAATTTTATAAATTTAATTTTTTATCAATTTTCCTTAATTTATTTTTTCATTCACTTATTAATAAAATCAAATTTATTAAAAAGTTTATTTTATATGTATTCTAAAAAAGTTTATTTTATATGTATTCTAAAAAAGTTTTAATCATTTATAACTTTACGTATTATTATACGTATTTATATGAATATAACATTAAAAATTAACTAATTTCCATATTTAATAATTATTTTAATCACGGGAAATGCACATGTAGTAAAAACTAGTTAAATTAAATGTGCCCTAAAATTGAAAGTAAAATTGAACCCATTTTTAAAATTAGAAAATATCCATCTTGAATTGAATTGATTTTCAATTGTATCTGGTATAGATATTCAGAACTAATAGATTGGTCTAGTTTAATTCGTATTTAAGAATTAAATGTACAATGAATATATATATATATATATATATATATATATATATATATATATATATATATATATATATATATATATATAT
>CATIWR010209070.1:0-14879 GCA_949677035.1 Omphalea diandra | reverse complement strand
TGCTTATACTTTTAATTAAGCTCTAAGACACCATTATTTATGATACTATAACATGCACACAACATAAAACAATTTGTCATGCAACTATACAAACACTACATATATGTTCAAGTGTCCCCAACTACAACGATGCTTCTAAATGTTTAAGTGTCCCCAAATGCAATGGTGCTTCTAAATGACTATTTATCTAATGTATATGTTCATGTGCTAATGCCAATGAATGTGGCTAGGGATGTTACATTAAATGACAATATCCACATTTATTTACATGTATTGAATTTTAAGGATGAAATTCTTCACAAAAGGAGAAGAAATGTAACATCCCTATCCACATTCATTGGCATTCTTACATGAACATATGTAATAGATAAATGATCATTTAGATATGTGAATTGGATAAGCACGACAATGATACTTGCACCATTGCATTTGGGACACTTGAACATATATGTAATGTTTATATAGTTGCATGGCAAATTGTCTTATGTTGTGTGCATGTTGTAGTATCATAAATAATGATTTTTTAGAGCTTATTTAAAAGTATAAGGAGCATATGGGGATTTGAAGATGGATGGAGGCAGTGAAGGAGTGAATAAGAGGGACTAAAAGAGGAAAAGTGAACTTCCAACCAATGAAAGTGAAACACCATGATTTTATCTTGTTACACTAGGTTTACAAGTACGATTTTCATCCTTTAGGATCAGAATAGAGAGGTTAAATGAGAGGAGCAATAGAAGAAATAGAGAGCTAGGGAAGAAAGAAAGAAAAGAAGCAGAAGAATAAGAAGAAGAAAATGGAGAAGAGAGAGCTGCCTAGGTAGGATTCCTAAACTTTTCTAGTTATGGGAAAATAGGTAAGTTAATTTATTATCTTCCCACATAAAATTACTCCCTTATGACATGTTAATCATGCATGGCTAGTAAGAATTATACAGTATTTAAGGTTGAGCTTATGTATGGAAGTTGGAATTCAATAGAAACAAGAGCTAATTGTATTGATTTTGTTGTTAGAGCAGAATTTTTCACCAATGATTTCATAATTCTAGAAGAGGAATTAGGGAAAGTGTAAAAAATGAAAGTTGTAGCCTTATGCCCCATATAGATGCATGTAAAACATTTTTTCTTAATTTGGTGTGTGTAAGGAGATATGGCTCCATCATTAGGGCTGGTTCACAACTAACCAAAATCACCTCAGTCTTTTTGTTTTCTTATATTTTGATGACCTTATGTTCCTATTTAGACAAAGTGAAAAACATGAAATTTGTAGGGTTATATCCCTTCTAAATACTTATATTGAATTTTTGTTTGATTTTTTATGTGGAAAGAAATATGGCTCAGTGATTCTGACTGACCCTAAGCCCAATGAAACCTCACCTGTCTTTTAATTCTATTTTCCAAGAATTTGATGGGCATAAATTCAGAATTTGATGATGTGAAAAGCTTTAAAGTTGTATATTTTTGTTTGATATAAATGCTTGTGAAAATATTTTTGCCAAATTGAATATGGTTGAAGAGATATTGCACCTTCATCATGACTAATTGTCAACATGTTGAAAACCTACTCACCCTATCATTGGTAATTTCTTTTTACTTTATTGACTAAATTAGACAATGAGAAAACATGAAAAATTTTTCCTTATGTATTTTGTAACTTCTGGTAGATCATTGCAATTGGATTTGTACAATAGGAGATATACCTAAGACTGTAAGACCTACTCAGACTGAGATGACATTGAAACAGGGAAAAATTCACCCCATTTTCTATTTGTCATAAATTGACTTTAAATTTGACTATGTTTTATAATTATTTGTTTATTTTAAAATTAAGTCATTTGGATGAGTATATCTAGAGTTATTACTATGAGAGTGTAGTAAGGTCAGGCTGCCATATAAGGAAAATATGCATAAACACTAGGTTCACTTGCAGGGATCATGCCACAGTTGCATACCAAACATTCATAATCATTTTGACATACTTATAACCATGTATGTATCAAATGTTATTATCTCAACACTTTAAGGAAGCCATAGAGAGAGAACCAAACCTACCATAAAAACCATGATTAGATTCTAATGTGTATGTTTGATGATTTTATGATATGATTATGCTCTATTACATATATATATGACTGAATTGTTACCTTTTACATATGAATACAAGTTAAGTGAGAAATATATGCTCTTAATGATTACTTGGTATACCATTGTAAATAAAGGCTTGCATATGGAACTAAAAGGACATTGTGACTGACTTGCCAAACACTTGCAAATCACTTAGAAAAAGGGACCATATGTCCTATTGGCACATGGTATTGATCAAATTAATCACTTGTTATGTGCTAGCCAGCAAAATCAAATGTCACTTGAATCACATGAATTCTTGGGGGCAATGTTTGCCTTGCAAGGTCACGACAAACAAAAATCAATCTATTGCACTTGCACTTGCATAGTCAATTGTTATACTTGTAATGCATCCTGATGATATTTGATTCTTGGTTATGCCATAAGAATCTAATTATTATTTTTATTCATTGAGTCGCGACTCACAAAATTGTAATTATGTTTTTCAGATACTAAAACATAAGGTTTTGGATACTTTGATGCATAGAGTTTTGCATAAAGACACAGGGACCACAGGTCATCTATTAAATTCCAACTCTCTCTTTCTCTCTCCTTATGTCATGTACATATATCTAGATAGGAACTAGTTTATGGTCACTAGCCTTGAACATTAGTTAACATATATGTAAATTAAATACATGTTTAAATTAAATACATGTTAGATTATGTATGCACGATGATTAAACCTTTATGCATATGTATTTTTGGATATGAATGCATGATTTGTAAATGAAAATTGTCATTACATGTTCCTTTGGATGTTAAGCCTTATAGAATTTAGTGGAACAATAATCTTGTCATCAATTAGATCCTGAATCTTGTGTCTTATTCGATAATAGTCATCAGTGCTGTGAATTGTTCCTTGATCAAAAGCATAGTAAGCATTGGCATCATATCCCCTATGTAGAGGGTTAGGAAGTTGACTTGGTGCAAAGGTTTTAGCATTCCATTCTTTTACAACCTCTCAAGTACCTTAGATAGGGGTATCCTTAAATTAATGAATTGTCTAATTACTCTTACTATATTTACATTGGTCACTGAGGCTAAGATGGGGCACTTCTTTTTCCCCCATACTATCTTCTCTACTTGGATTCTAACTCTTCAGTTTGCAAACCCACTTCTCGAAGCACTTCAAAGTTTCTAACCAACATTTTCCATATTCAGGCGCCAATACCAAGTAGAGCCCCTTAAATAATCATCCTGACTTGCTCTCTCTCTCTCTCTCTCTCTCTCTTTAGGCCTTATGGTAACCTCTGAAACCGTTTTCTTCCATCTTATGATGTAGTCATTGAAGATCTCACCAATTTTCTACCTCAAAGATTCCTAGTCTTGCAATGTAACTTATAAATCCAAATTACAACCATGGTGCCTCTTAAAAGCTTCAATCAACTATTTACTATCTTCCTCAACAATCTTTGGTTGACTGAAATGCCACATCTTTGCAGACCCTTCGAACAATAACTTAAAATGTTCTAACATAGTATCAGTTGGAACCTCAGATGCTCTTATGACTAGTACATATGAACAAACATAATTCTTAGCATTCTGGATCCTTATGAATTTAAGAGCTCTAACATATGAAAGTTAGCTGGTAGTTTCTCAGGTTTGCAAGCAAGCAATTCATCTATGTTTATTCCCCTTTCCAAACTTTTAGCACCTAAGGACTTTTATATTTTCTCTAGCTATTTTGCAAAGTCATCAAACAAGATACTTTGATTCTCACTCTCTAGGGGTTTGTCCAAAATGGAAGTTGTACTTCCCACTTTCATGGCAAGATTGCTTTCATGGTATTCATTCATCCCAAATAGCTCATCATCAATCACCACAGGTTGGAGTGCTTCCATTAGTACTTTCCCTTTGTATGTTCTATTAACAGAGGTCTCCCCTTTTTTTCAGAATCTCATTGATGCACTTGTTTACTTCCTAAAAAATAATCTATAACATCTTATAGTTGAAGTTGGCTGCCATCTTATACAAGATCTGTGGTGGTATGGTTGGCCCTATGATCAGGTTGACTTTGTAGTTCAAACTAGAAGTCTTACTCTTTCTAGCAAGTCTATTCCCCCTTCTTGCACGAGGATTTGGATGGACCTATCATGGTTGCATGATAAGGGTTATTCGTATAATGCATGAACAAGTAATTAATGCATGTATGTATGATATGCATAAGTTATTTTGCACAAGATCCTTCTAACCTTATTCCTCCCACACACGAGGTCTAATGGCCTTTTCCTAGATGGAGTCTCATTCTTATACCATCATCGAGTAACGAATGTATGGGGTCACCTTGAAATAGAAAGAGTTAAAGCCTTAAAGGAACATATACATAAAAGCATTAGAATGAAAAACCTTTTACATTACTTGAAGAAATATGTAGAAGAAAGGAAAGAAATCCCTTTAAAGAGTGAGGGATGTACACAAAAGGTATTTACATAGCAAGAAAGGGGGAATACATAAGTATGTACATGTGAGGAATAATTACATCGAGAGAGATAGGGTAATATTTATAACTACATTAGGGATACCTAACCATGTTTTTGAGAAATTTCACTCTTCTTTGAAGAAATGCAAACAAGTGGGGTATCCTATTACAAAGCACTATTGGCTCTTACATATGCTTAATGGTTGAGAGGGTTGTTATAGTTGATGGCTTCCATAAGCTTAAGGGTGATTATGGTGATCCCCATTTGATATACCCAAAGGTACTAGGCTCATGAGTGATGAATCCTCCTCACAATCTCCTAAGCTTGAATAAAGTTTAAGTCTCAAGTTTGGAGAACCATCAGTTTATCTATGGGAAGCCTAATGCTCATGGTGAAGTGTGAAGAATACATTAATGCAATCTCAATAACAAGTTTAAGATATTAAAAGTGAACCAAAGTTTAAATGCGAAGTCAATTTTGGGTCCTAAGTGAAGTTGCCACTGTGAGTGCCTTATTGGTTTCACTCGAATAAGTGGAATCTTGCTTGCGACTCCATCCTTTTATTGATCAATGAGGAATCAAGAAGATGACATCTTTACTTTGGTAATGACCCTAAGATGTGGCATGCGTTTGGATCAACAAGGGATCTTTTTAGGTCTTGCTCGATTTAAAAACCTTTAGTCCAAAGTGAAGGTCATCAGGGGACCAAGTGTGGGACAATACATTAGTATCGTACCTAAGAAATGTGGAATCACCACCCAACTTTTGTTAGGACAAGAATTCAGGAAAGGCAAAATCTAAACCTAATCTAAGTCAAATAGAAACTCAGTTTGTCTTCATCCCATCACATATTAGGTAAGACTCAGAGAAAAGGTTAAGCATCATAAATCGCATGGATATCAAAATTCAACCATCAGGCATCTTTAGTTCACCTTTAATATTTTAATCAAATTATTGATTGGTTTGATTAACACCCTTAAACATACATCTAAGCATGATCCATTTAAGCAAATCAAGTCACCAACTCCAAAGGAAAGGGGTCATACATCATGGCGAAGGGTTTTATCATGCATTCATCAATACATAACATTTTAGAAAGGGGAGGGGGATCAAGTGACATGGCATAAAGGTTATCATTCATTCATCCATACATTCATCCACTTCATAATCATCCATAAATACATAGGGTGATGGTCGAAACCATATTCATGGTCTAGCATTAGTAAAAATACCTATGCCCACTAGAAAAGAAAAGGTTAGCAAACAAATGATTAAAAACAAATAAAAGAAAATAAAGTCCCTATTAACCATCCTACCACACTTTCAAAGTCAATGTCCTTAAACATAAATCTAATATATATGGGAACACACCCTAACATCATAAATTAATACACAAAACATATTGAGAATGCATGAATCATGAACAATCAAAGGGATAAATATGGAATACAAAGCATGCTTAGTGGATATTGAATGGCCTGAGGAAAATATTCCCCCAAAAGAGATACTAAGGATGATGAACCCTCCCTCATATTGCTCACAATGAGCTAAAACACCTATAGCATAACTAACCATTATAAAAGTTAAAATGTCAAATCAAGGAGGGGAATTAAAAAAAACTAGAAATACTATTCACATGGTTAACACGTAAACTCCCAACACAAGGTGAGCATTCAATTTCAATGAAACCTTAAGTTCCTCACTTGATCATGACCCTAAGATGATTAAAACAAGATGATAACATCTCATTGAAATCAAAAGAAAGATCCTAAGAACTTTTGTTATGATAAGCAACAAAAACCATGTGAAACATAACCAAAACTCCATTTTTTTTAAGCGAATAGGGGTCTTAGGTCATTAAACCTCACCTTACTCTGCCACTAGAATCATAAAATATCATAAAAATGCTTTAAAAAGAAAGAAATCTGAAGGGAGGAAGAAGATAAACTTTGTACAAAAAATTTCTACCATGCAAATTGGGTTGTTTAACGACCATCTTCAATTACAAATCATGGCATTCATGTCCAAAAATACATATGCAGAAAAGGTTTATTCATTGTACATACAAAATCCAACATGTATTTAATGTACTTATATGTTAACTAATGTTCAAGACTAGTGACCATAAACTAGTTCCTATCTAAATATATGTACATGACACAAGGAGAGATAGAGTTGTAATTCAGTCGACGACTTATGGTCCATGTGTCTCTATGCAAAACTTTATGCACCAAAGTGTCCAATCCCTATGCTTCAGTATCTGAAAAATATAATTGTAATTGGGTGAGTCACACCTCAATGAATAAAAATAATAATCAAATTCTTATGGCATAACCAATAATCAAATATCATCAAGATACATTACAAGTATAACAATTGATATGCAAGTGCAAATGCAATAGATTGATTTTTGTCGTGATCATGCAAGGCAAACACTGCTCCCAGGAATTCATGTAATTCAAGTGACATTTGATTTTGTTGGCAAGCATATAACAAGTGAATCATTTGATCAATAACATGTGCCAATAGGACATATTGGTCCTTTTTCCAAGTGATTTGCAAGCATTTGACAAGCATGTCGCAACATCCTTTTTGTTCCATATGCAAGTGTTCATTTACAATGGTATACTAAGTAATTATTAAGAGCATATAATTCTCACTTGAATACATATAATAGAACATAATTACATCATATCACACATGCACATTAGAATATAATTATGGTTTTTACTCACCTTTTGATGTGACCAACCTTTATGGTAGGTTCGATTCTCTCTCTAGGGCTTCCTGTAAGAGTTAAGATCCTAATATTTGATACATATATGGTTATAAGCATGTCAAAATAATTATGAATGCTTGGTATGCAACTATGGCATGATTCATACAAGTGGACCTAGTGTTTATGCATAGTTTCATCATATGGCAACCTGACCTTGCTACACTCTCATAGCAATAACTCTTGATGTACTTATCTAAATGGCTTCATTCTTTTTCTAAAATAAAATAGACCCATATTGATACAACATATATAAAATTTAGGTCAATATAAGACACGTAGAAAATGTGGTGAATTTTTGAAAGTTTCCCTATTTCAATGTCATCTCAATCTAAGTAGGTCTTACATTCTTGGTTATATCTCAAATTGTATAAATCTCACTGCAAAAATGATCCACCAAAAGTTATAAAACACATAAAGGAACATTTTTCATGTTCTACTCTTTGTCTAGTTCAATCTATGAAGTCACTAAAACTAATGACCAATCTCAGGTGGGTAGGTTTTCAACAAGGTGACAATCAGTCATAATAATGGAGCAATATCTCAACAACCATGCTTAATTTATCAAAAATATTTTATAAGAGTGTAGATAATACACAAATATACAATTTTAAAGTTTAACACATCACCAAATTCTGAATCTATGGCCATCAAATTCTTAGAAAACAAAATTATAAGACTAATGAGGTTTCATCCAAGTATAGGGTCAGTCACAATCAATGAGCCATATCTCTTTCCACACAATAAATCAATCAAAATTGCATTACAGGTATTTATAGGTGATATAACCCTACAACTTTCATGTTTTGTACTTTTTCAAAATCAAAATATAAGGCCATCAAAATATAAGAAAATAAAAAGATTGAGGTGAATTCGGTTGGTTAGGAACCAGACATAATGAAGGAGTCATATCTCCTCACACACACAAATTCAAGAAAAACTATTTCATATGCATTTAGATGATGCATAAAGCTACAACTTTTATATTTTTTACTTTCCCTAATTCCTCTTCTAGAGTTATAAACTTATGGGTATAAAACTCTACTCTAACAATAAAACCAAAACAATCAGCTATTATTCTCTTGAATTTCCACTTCCATCCAAGAGTTCTACCTCAAATACTCTATAATTCTCAATAACCATGCTTGATTAACATGTCATGAGGGGTTAGTTTCATATGGGAAGAAGATAAATTGACTTGCCTATTGTCCCATAATCAAAAAACCTTAGGATTTTTTCCTAAGCAGCTCATTCTTCTCCCTCTTCGTCTTTTTCTTCTTCTTCTTCTTTTCTTTTTTTCTTCCTTAGCGCTCTCTTTCTTTTTTCATGCCTCATGTTTAACCTCTATATTTTGATCCTAAAGGGTGTAAAATTCCACTTGTAAACCTATTTTAACAAGATAGAATCATGGTGTTTCACTTTTATTGGTTAGAAGTTCACTTTCCTCTTTTAGTCCCTCTTCTTTACTCCTTAAGCACCTCCATCCATCTCTTAATCCCTAGATGCTTCTTATACTTTTAAATAAGCTATATAACACCATTATTTATGATGCTATAGCATGCACACAACATAAGATAATTTTCCATGCAACTATATAAACATTACATATATGTTTAAGTGTCCCAAATGCAATGGTGCAAGTGTCATTGTCATGCCTATCTAGTTCACATGTATGAATGATCATTTATCCAATGCATATGTTTATGTTAGATTTCAAATCATTTATGCAATGAATATGTTCATGTGATAATGTCAATGAATGTAGATAGGGATGTTACAGGTTGTACAACCCAAATTAGGAGTTGTACAATCTACCATAAAGCTTGTATAGCCCCTATTTTCTAGATTTTATAAAACATAAAAAGAAAATAAGGGAAAAAGAAGGAGGGGTTGGGGGTGTCCTATATGTTTTCTGGTGTAATCGTTACCCTCAGAGGTGCACAATAGGTCTAATATCCTCCAAAATACTTAAAGAATGCACAAAAATGAAGATAGTTCTAAATTGGAATGAGTTAGGGTTTTTATATTTGAGGAGGTGTTTGAAAAGTAATTTTAGTAGAGTAACCATAAGGTTTTCAAGCCTTTCCTTTCTCTTCAAATGGGAGGGGTATTTATAAGTGTTGGATGAGTGAACTAGAGTGTAAAATGGTTCTAGTTGCACCATGGATTCATCCAATCATAGAGAACGAGATAAACCTCATAGAATTAGGGTTTACACATGGGATGTACAGCCAAGAAATGGTTTTACATCGATCTGTTAGGGTTGTGCAACGCTAGGGTTTAAGAAAATACCATTTCTAGAATATTTTGTGTTAGAGTTTTAGGGTACATTTTATAGCCTCGTGCATGGTTGTTTAGCCTTAGTTTATGAGTTATATAACCCTGCTTAATGGGTTATACAGCCTATTATCCTTGGCAGGTAGTTTTGGGTTTAGTCATGGGTGTAGTTATGAGCTTCTTCAATATATCCTAGGGCCTTCCATCTTTCATCTTTTTCTTTAGCAATTCCCTTTGCGTTTTAGGGAAAAGATTCAGTGATTTTCATCATTGGATTTTTCATCTAGAGATCCAAAAATTGATAGTTACACCTAACATTAATATATCTTAATTATTTATATATATATGCCAACTCAGTATCTTTAGAGATACAACCTATTTTTTGTTATACAACCTACGTGCAAACCTTATTTCTAGGAGATCCACCTCTCTCTCTATAATTGGATACATACATTTTACAATCAAAACCTTTTTTTAGCTCTATGCACTCATTCATCACCTATAAATACCCCCAAATTTGAAGAGGGAGAGGAGGCTTGGAAACCTAACAAAACTCTGCCAAAATTTCCACCCAAGTCATATTTATCATAAAAACCCTAAAATCTAACTCATTCTAAGGAATAACAAGGCTAAATCTTTATACTTTGGTTCATTTCCAAAGCATTTTGGAGGATATAAATCATTTAGTGAGCCTCTAAGGGTAAAAGGTTATCAAAGAAGGCATCTAGAACTAGTTTATCCCCCTATTCTTCTTTTTATTCTTTTTTTCTTTTATTTTCAAAAACCTAGGAACTTAGGGTTGTATAGACTTGAATTTAGTCTATATAGCCTAAAAATTAGGTTTTACAACACGAATAATAGGTTGTACAACCTTATTTTCCTATAATAGTTCTGAAAAACCAATCCTTTCTTTCCCTTGATTGTCTTCTTTTTCAAAGTTATTGTTTATACTTTTATGACTCAAATGGAAGAATAGGATGAGGTCTAATGGCCTAAGACCCTTATTCACTTCAAAAAGTGGAACTTTGATGGACTTTAAAGTAATTTTTATGGTTTATCTTATACAAATGTTTGCGTTTTTCATTTTTGTTTAAATGATGGTTTTGGTTCTATTTTGATAACTTTAAGGAAGTGATCAAATAAGGGTCTTAGTGTTCCAATGATGTTAAGACCTCTTCTTGTGATTATGTTTAGGTTTAGAACATGTGACTATTATTCTAGCCTTACAATTTCCCCTTTTGCTAGTGGCATTCTAACCTCATAATGGTTTGTAGTGTCTATAGATGTGGTGTTCTTTAATAGCTATAAAGGGAGAGGATTCATCAATCCTTTGATCCCTTTTGTAATGTCTTCTACCTTAGGCCATTGGAAATTCTCCAAATGTATGCATTTCTATGTTTATGTTTCATCATGCCTCATAAGTCACATCTTTGTGTTTATTTGATATTGTTAAATGTTTCATGTGATGTTGGAATGTGATATTATGGACTTAGATGCATACTTAAGAACCTTTGCTTGGGAGAAATGGTAATATATGTTGTAACATCTCTATCCATATTCATTGGCATTCTTACATGAACCTATTCAATGCATAAATGATTTCCAATCCCACATATACATAAGCATTGGATAAATTATCATTTAGATAGGTGAATTGGATAAGCATGACAATGACACTTGCACCATTGCATTTGAGACACTTAAACATATATGCAATGCTTGTATAGTTGCAAAAATTATTTTATGTTGTGTGCATGTTATAGCATCATAAATAATGGTGTTTTAGAGCTTATTTAAAATAATAAGGAGCATATGGGGATTAGGAGATGGATGGAGGTGATGAAGGATTGAAGAAAAGGGATTAAAAGAGGAAAAGTGAACTTCCAACCAATGGAAATGAGATGCCATTATTTTGTCTTGTTATAATAGGTTTCCAATCATCCTATAGGATAAGAATAAAGAGGTTAAACATAAGGGGCAGCATAAGAAAGAGAGAGCTAAGGAAGAAAGAAAGAAAAGAAGAAGAAGAAGGAGAGGGAGAAGAGTGAGCTGCCTAGGAAGGAATCCTAAGCTTTTAAGGTTCTGGGAAAATAGGTAAGTTAATTTATCTTTTTACTGCATGAAATTACTCCCTCATGACATGTTAATCATGCATGGTTAGCAAGAATTATGGAGTATTTAAGGTAGAGCTCATGTATAGAAATTGAAATTTAATAGAAATAAGAGCTGATTCTGCTGGTTTTATTACTAGAGCAGAATTTTGTACCCACAATTTCATATCACTAAAAAAGGAAATGGGGAAATTACAACATATGAAAGTTATATTTTTATGCCTCATCTAGATTAATGTAAAACATTTTTTCTTAATTTGGTGTGTGTGAGAAGATATGGCTCCTTTATTAGGGCTAGTTCACAACCAACCGAACTCACCTCAGCCTTTTTATTTTCTTATATTTTGATGACCTTATGTTGTGGTTTAGACAAATTGAAAAACATGAAATTTGTAGGTTTATATCCTCTCTAAAAACTTGTAAAGAAGTTTTGCTTGATTTGTTGTGTGGAAAAAAATGTCCCATTGATTGTGACTGACCTGAACCTAATGAAACCTCCTCAGTCTCATAATTTTGTTTTCCAAGAATTTGAAGGCCATAGAATTAGAATTTAGGGATGTATTAAACTTGAAAGTTATATATGTATGTCTTATATGCATGCCTGTAAAATATGTTTGCCAAATTTAACACATTTGTTGAGATATTGCCCCTTCATTATGACTGATTGTCAATATGTTCAAAGCCTACTCACCTTGAGATTGGTCATTTATTTTGGTGACTTTATAGATTGAATTAGACAATGAGTATGTATTTTGTAACTTCTAGTAGATCAATTTTGTAATTGGATTTGTACAATTTGAGATATGCCTACGACTGTAAGACCTACTTAGACTGAGATGATATTGAAATAGGGCTAAATTCAAAAATTCACCACATTTTTTTTATGTCTTATATTGACCTAAAATTTGACTATGTTGTATCATTATGTGCTTATTTTATTTTAAAAAATAATCAAGTAATTTGGATAAGTATATCTAAAGTTATTGTTGTAAGAATGTAGCAAGGTTAAGTTGTCATATAAGGTATGCATAAACACTAGGTCCACTTGTATGGATCATGCCATAGTTGCATACCAAGAATTCATAATCATTTCGACATACTTACTATAACATCCTTATCCACATTCAGTGGCATTATCACATAAACATATTCAATGCATAAATGATATGAAATCCCACATGAACATATGCATTGGATAAATAATCATTTAGACATGTGAATTGTAGAAGCACGACAATGACACTTGCACCGTTGCATTTGGGACACTTGAACATATATGTATGTTTGTATAGTTGCATGACAAATTGTTTTATGTTGTGTGCTTATTATAGCATCATAAATAATGGTGTGATAGAGCTTATTTTAAAGTATAAAGAGCATTTAGGAATTAGGAGATGGATGGAAGTGCTTAAGGAGTGAAGAAGAGGGATTAAAAGAGGAAAGTGAACTTCCAACCAATAGGAATGCAACACCATGATATTTGTCTTGTTGCAATAGGCTTACAAGTGGAATTTTTTACCCATTAGGATCAGAATTAAGGGGAGACGCAATTTATAGCAGAAGAGAGAGAGCTAAGGAAGAAAGAAAGAAAGGAAGAAGAAGAAGAAGAAGAATGAGAGGAAGAAGTGCGGGCTGCCTAGGAAAGAGTCCTAAGGTTTTTCTAATTCTGAGACAATAGGTAAGTTAATTTATCTTCTCAACTGAAATTAATCTCTCATGACATGTTAATCATGCATGGTTAGTGAGAATTGGGGAATAATTGAGGTAGAGCTCTTGGATGGAAGTTGAAATCCAAGAGAACAAGAGTTGTTTGTGTTGGATTTTGCTATTACAGCATGATTTTGTACCCACGATTTCATAACTCTAGAAGAGGAATTAAGGAAAGTGAAAAATATGAAAGTTGTATCTTTATATTCCATATAAATTAATATGAAATAGTTTTGATTGATTTGGTGTGTGTGAGGAGCTATGGCTCCTTCATTAAGGCTGGTTCACAACCAACCGAGATGACCTCAGTCTTTTTGTTTTCTTATATTTTGATGGCTTTATGTTCTGATTTTGACAAAGTGTCAAAACTAAAATTTATATGGCTATGTCCCGTCTAAATACCTATAAATAATTTTTGATTGATTTGTTGTGTGGAAAGAGATATGGCTCATTGATTGTGACTAACCTAGTACTCAGATGAAACCCCACCTTTCTTTTAATTCTGTTTTCCAAGAATTTAATGGCCATAGATTCAGAATTTGATGATGGTCCAATCTTGAAATTTGTATATTTATGTTTGATCTACATACTTGTGAAATATTTTTTTTCCAAATCTGGCATAGTTATTGAGATATTATCTTTTCATCATGACTGTTTGTCAACATGTTAAAAACTTGCTCACCCTGAGATTTGTCATTTGTTTTGGTGACCTTATAGACTGAATTCGACAATGAGTAAAACATAAAAAAAAAATGTTAATTTATATGTTTTGTAACTGATGGTATATTATTATTGCAATTGGATTTGTACAATTTGAGATACACCCAGGAATGTAAGACCTACTCAGACTGAGATGACATTGCTATAGGGAAAATTTTAAAAATTCACCACATTTTTTGTGTCTGATATTGGCCTGAGATTCAAATATGTTGTCTCATTATGCGTCTAATTTGTTTGAAAAAAAGAATCAAGTCATTTGAATAAGTATATCTAGAGTTATTGTTATGAGAGTGTAGCAAGCTTAGGTTGCCATATAAGGAAAATATGCATAAACACTAGGTCCACTTGCATGAATCATGCCATAGTTGCATACCAAGCATTCATAATCATTTTGACATACTTATAATCATGTATGTATGAAATTTAGGATCTCAAAACTTTGAGGAAGCCTTAGAGAAAGAACCAAACCTACCATGAAGATTGGTCACATCAAAAGGTGAGTAAAAACAATAATTATATTCAATGTGGGTGCGTGATAATTTTATGGTATGATTATATTCTATTACATGTATATGTGATTGAATTGTTACATTTTACATGTGAATACAAGTCAAGTGAGAATCATATGCTCTTAATGATTACTTGGTATACCATTTGTGAATGAGCACTTGCACATGGAACTAAAAGGATGTTGTGATCGGCTTGTCAAACACTTGCAAATCACGTGGAAGATGGACCAATAGGT
>CATIWR010209064.1:0-10343 GCA_949677035.1 Omphalea diandra | reverse complement strand
AACATTTTATGATAAAAAAAATGTAAAAATATTTTTCACTTTATGGTGTGGGAAAAAATTCCAAATTCAGGGTGAAAAATGTGCCAGTCAAGAGGAGTAAAAACAACAATAAAACAGATTTATTTTTTTTTATAAAATTCTGTTTGGTACTTGCGATCTAACTCAATTTGCAAATAAATTCAAGATGAATCAAGTCGAGTAATGGGTCAGGATTTTTTCTTTTCCTTATTAAGTTAGTTCCAGTTTTTCAAAATTTAATCTATATCCGACTCGTAACTACTTCCGTAATAAACTAACACATTGAATTTTTTAATTTAATAACAAAGATTTAGATCATTTTGAATTTAAATAAATTTGAATTTTACCTTTTTCAAAGGAATTCTAATTATCTACACAAAAAGTGACATAAACTTGAAAATTGTTGGACCAAACTCAATTTAAATTTTATCCAATCTAAATTATTAAAAAATTATAATTTGTTTAAGAAAAATAATATATTTTGTTTTTCAAAAACAAAATCATGAATTATTCGGCCTGAAATTTATTTTCTTAGTTTAGCATTGATAAATGGGGAGAAGGTCTGTGCGTATGTACCTCCACTTGTTTGAGGATTGCAGCAAGATGCAAAATGGTGTTGCCGTTAACGTCTGAGGCATGAATGAGCTCTTCGTCTCTTGCTGTTTCTATCAGTAACTTTAAAGCTTCCAACCGATTATATTTGACACATGAGTGCAAGATTGTCTCTCCATTATCTAGCCTTTCTCTAATTGACTCAAGACTAACGCTGAGCAGTTCCTTCATAATTTCAACTCTTTCTTTCATGGCTGCCAAGTGCAGTGGGATTCTTCCATCTTCATCACGAGCAAAGCAAGCATCAGGGCTTGCTTTCAATAGCTCTTTGACAATATCAGTGTAACCCTCTGCCGAGGCCAAGTGAAGAGGCAATCGTCGAAAAGAGTCTAGCTCGTCGGCTAGTTTAGGCTTTCGACTAAGAAGAGCTCTAGCTAAATGAAGGTGACCGCGCATGGCTGCAATGTGTAAAGGAGTTTCATTGAAGGAAGTAATAACAAACCTATCAAGAATGAGTTCATCTTCTTGAAGGAGTTCTTCAAAGGCGGGGACATCCCCTCTTAGTGATACTTTGTAAAGAATGAGGTGGTCGTTTTCGGTTGAGATGTTTGAGTTGGTTGCAGACATCCTGTCCTAAGAGATTTGATACGTAAAAGAGTAGTGTTATACGGAATGCACTTTTCTTTCTGGCGCTAGATTATTTATTGAAGAAAAATTAACACAACGAAATGGAAAAAGATAAACTCAATTTGAATGCGCTCTATAATTCTCCCAACTAAAGGACCTTTCTAAGAAAATTCCTGCACAAAACGAAAGGACTTTTATTTAATCGATAATATCATCATGTGAAAGAATTAAAAAATAGCAATAAGTTATTTACCAATCATACCAAAGCTTTCAAAACAAAAAATTAAAAAATTTTATGAAAAAATTCACTCATACTCTATAAAAAGAAAATAAAACTCTATATAAAGATACTCAAACAAAGCATTAGGTTAATACAGTGGTAAATAGTTTAGTTCAATCATAAATAGTTACTTAAATGTTAAGAGCCCCAACGTTATACAGTGGTAAATAGTTACTTCAATCATGAATGAAGCTGAATTGAAATTGGAGTCGGTGACATTTTTATTTAAATGTTAAGAGACCCAAGGACAATAATGAATGAAGCTGAAATGAAATTGGAATCGGTGACTTTTTTACTTTTATTCGTGAGATTTTAATAGTCCATATTTTTTTTACCATGTGATGTATGGGATTGTGGGATACAGAACAACCATGTTGAGGGTGATTGTTTAACGTTGTTACATAGTCTTCAATCTACTTTCTTTATTTTAAATTTTTTATTATAAAAAGTTGTCAGACAATTCACTTTTAAATTCTAAATTTTTTTATTAAAAAATGAGTTTGACTCTTTAAATAGAAAGAGTAAAAAATCACTCTTTATATATAATGTAATTAATACAGTGCAAATTTTTATATATATTAATAATGACTTTTGTTTTTTATTAAGTTTTTTTTTAAAAAAAAACTTTTTTCTCTTTTTTTTCATAATATTTAAAAATGCTTTTATGAGATAAAACAAATTAACATTAAATATATTTTACGATAAAATAAAATGGAGTAAAATATAAAGAGTTCATTGGATTAAATAAATATGTTTGCTTTTTATATTTAAAATTTTTTTAAAAAGCTCTTTATTATTCAAAATATATTTTTTTATTTTAAAAAATACTGTTAGAGATGATCTTAGGCTAATTAACAATCCAGACTCGCTATATGAGGTAGGTCTACTGGCCTGAGATTTGCGTGCTCTGACAGAGGAGGTTCGTGTGGCTTCCTTCTTGGCTATTGGGAGGACAACTAATTTTGTTGCTCATGCTTTTGCACAGTTTCAATTTTTTAGCTAAGAATAAGGTATTTGTTGTGGATGAATATCCGCAGTGGCTTCATAACTTTGTTCTCTCTAAGCATTTGTAATTGATAGACTGATGTTAATGTATCTTCCCTCATTGGATTGCACTCTTTTTCCTTTTTAATGTTTTTGTTTCATTGAATTTTTTTTTTCAAAAGTCTTGTAATGAGACGATTGATAAAGTGTTTGTATGTCGTATTGTTGCTTTATTAATATAAACATTCTTTCTTCAAAAAAATTATTTAGAATGTAGATACAAAGGGGTAAAATACTGGTTTCTTCAACAAAAAAGGTAAAATATTCGCTAAAGTTTTGTCATATATTATTTCGTCTTATAGTTTTCAAAATTTATTATAAATTTCTTTTATTTTAATTAGAAATAGCAATGGATAGGACAATTTTATATGCTTACTAAGATTGTATATCTATCCATATTCATATCTACACTCATTTAGATAATAAATATTAAATCTATTCACGTACTCATAAACTTTTGAGTAATCCAAGGATAACCATTACCCATGTAATTATCAAAATATTTTTAAAATATTGTATAAATTAAAATATAAAATATATAATTATTAATGTATAATAATATTTAACTAAATCAATGTATAATATATTCAAAGAGCCCATATATTAAAATTTTAAATAAAAAATACTAAAATAATAAAAGAAAAATTAGATAATTTCAAAGTTTATCCAGTTCTCCAAATACAATATACTAGATACAACATAATGAATAATTTTAATTATATAATCTCTAACATTGTCCATCTACATAAAGAAAAAAATATTAAAAATAGTTGATATATAAGTGTATGTCTACGCATGCGCGCACATGTATATAAGGCATGGAAATGAATTTGAATATGAGTAAATCTGCTAGTTTAAATAGGGTATGGGCACGAATATAGATAAGGTATTACACTATTTGTACCCTATCCAAATCCAACGGTATGTTTTCAAATATGAGTTTACTCGAACTCATTACCCAGTTAACTCAGGTATTACCCGATTTGATTGGATAGAGTTCAAATGGATACTCGTAGATAATGTGCAAATTATCATCTCTAATTTTATACTATTAGATCCTAAATTTTTTATTAATCTCATTATTAAATTTATATAAAAAATCAAAATTATTTTCATTTCTTAACTCTTAAACCATTCCATCTTTCAGTATCCTCTTTTCCTCTCTTATGCCCTCCATTACTCCTTTTAATAATGATAACATTTATGAAATTATTTTTTATAGATAATATATGAACTTTATATTAGAAAGAAATTATTTTTTAAAATAAAAAATTATTATTTTTTAATTAATTAATATATAATATTTTAATATAATAATAGATCACATATATTATGTAAGTTTTGTTTGATAGAAAGAATGGAGGAAAAAAAATAGTATTTAGATCAATATATATATATATATATATATATATATATATATATATATATATATGTGTGTGTGTGTGTGTGTGTGTGTGTGTGTGTGTGTTAAAATGAGTAAAAAAATTAAAAACAGATTTTTTTTAAATAAAATTCTATTTGGTAATATACTTACAGGCAATACAAACAACATTTTCGTGAGGATAATGGCTATTATTAATGATGGTACCATCATTGATAAGTCAGTGGTTTAATAAGTCATTGGCGTTTTTAAGTCAATAGACTTATTCACTTAAAAAGTCATTGGCCATTACTAACGATGGTGCCATCATTCGCTTTTTTTTTTTTTTTTTTTTTGAAAAAAACTTAGTCATTGGCATTTTTAAGTCAATGGACTTATTCACTTAAAAAGTCATTGGCGGCATACGGATTGTCACTTTTTTTTTTTTTTTTTTTATCTCATAGATGAGATAACTCTATAATTTATTAAATAAATGAAAACAATTGAAAAGAGAGCGAGAATAATTAAATTTATGGCACAAGAAAAATCAAGAAAAAATGGAAACTAAAATTAATAAAAAATATAATGTAAAATGGTAATAAATAAATATATTGTAAAACGATAATATATTTACAGGTAATACATTTAATATTAATACAGGATAATAGCCATTATTAATGACGGTACCATCGTCAATAAGTCATTGGCATTTTTAGATCAATAGACTTAGTACCTAAAAAAGTCATCGGCGTTTTCTATATGTCTTCCCATAATGTAAAAGTAAAAATTCATTTTTTACTCCCTGTACCTTTATAATTTTTTACTTTTACTCCTTGAACATTTATTTGTCTACACGTAACCCTTGCATTTTTATTTATGTTGACATTTGCCCCTTATTTACTTGTGTGAGGCCAAGAAGCTGTGAAATGTGAGTAAGACTAAAAAATTACACACTGAGTTGGATGATTTTGGACTTCTCAATATTGTCATTTTGAAAAATAATAATATTATTAATAATAAATATGTCTAAAAGTGTGATATTACGTCATTACTTTCCTAATTTTCTCTAATTTTCCTTCAATTTTTTTGCACATTTTGACACCTAAAAAATGAAACAACAAAATCTTTCAAAAATCTCCAAATTGACAAGTTTTTCATTTATATTTCAACCGTCCATCCCACCGGAATGCCCTCTCACGCTACTTCTTCCCCGAGTTTTCTATTGCCCTTTCTTCTCTCGATCACAACCCCGATGCCACTGTCATCATCCTCTCCAGCTCTAATGACCACTTTTCCTCTGGCTCCGGCCTCAAAACCCTAAACACCTTTATTGGTAGTCTTTTGAAGACTATGACCGCATCAACGAGCAGGGGTGAGAGAGTAGTGTAGGAATAAGGAGTAAGATTTTGGGAATTTTCAAGTGAAAGAGAGGATGAAAGTAATTAAAGAGACTAGAGAGAGGTTTGGTAGATTCTTTTATCACTTTCTTGAAGGAGAGTTTGGTACTAATGTTTTTTTTATTGTGTTTCAAGTCTACTGCTAATGTTTTTTTTTTTTTTTTATCACATTTCTATTTATCTTTTTCTTTTCTTATTTTAATCCTTCTTGTTATTTGGTTGACTATTTTAATAAATGGATTCTATTTGCTTCTTCATGACTTATTTCATTTTTTACATCTAGAGGATGATGTGGATAAAATTTTGGTCATTTTTTGCCACATAGAAAATCAATTAATGACAACAATTGTCATTTACTGCATTGTTAAATAAGGGGCAAATATTAATGAAAATAAAAGTGTAAGAATTAAACGTTGACAAATAAACATGCAAGGGATAAAAATAAAAAATCATAAAAGTAGGGGAGATAAAAAAAAAAGTTTTTCCAACATAAATGTGAAAACTCAATGATAACACTATGTGATTTGCATTTTTCTTGATTTGTGTTTCACGTTAATATCAGGTGATGTTTCGATAAGATGGATTCCACCAAGATTCACTCGATCCAACAACAATGAAATACATAGAATCTTGTTAAATAATGCATCTTCAATTTATTTATTTATTTTTATCTCCTTTCAATCCGTAATTTTTTTTAAAAAAAACTTATTTTTCACTCTATATCTCTCCTCATTCCTTGAAATTTTTTTAAGGAGATGCAAAGAAAAACAATTATTAATTTCTCTCCTTTCTTTCTCTCTCTTTATAGTTATATGCATAAAAAATAAAATTATAATTTATTAATAAAAATGAAATAAAGAATGCAATAAAATGTAGAATGAACATATATAAAAGCAAGACAATAATAAATTATCTACCAATCATGCTAAAACTTTCAAAGTAGAAGAAACAAATGATCTTGCAAAAAAAAAAAATTCACCACTACTCTATAAAAAGAGAATACAATTCTATAAAGATATCTAAACAGAGTATTATATTAGTACAGTCATGAATAGTTAAGTAGTGCTCATTTTGTTGCTTAATAGATGTTGTTTAATATTTTTGCACATAGGTTAAAAATTGTATTGAATAAGTGTTATTATATAAGTAAAATATTATATTACCTTTAATTAATTATTTTCATAAATAACTATGCACTCTAGAAAGAAATAACTATTATGAAAGAAAGAAATGGTAGAGTTGAAAAAAATTAATTAATATTTATGAATAATTATAAAATGTCTAGTATTATAAGACAATAATTTCTCTCTAAAACGACATCTAATTTTGAGTAGAGTGAATAAATAAATGTTAAGAGGCCAAGGATAATAATGAATAAATCTGAATTGGAATTGGGGTTGGTGACTCTTTAATTTTATTCATGGAATTTTAATATAACCCATGTACCGTTATGATGTACCAACACTATTTAAATAAAAAAAATACGCGGAATGTATATCCACAGGGTAAAATATTATATATAATTAGTCATATAATCTAGGTTTCATAGATGACTTTTATGCAAAATCTTCTATTGGAGGTATAAGAATATTAATATTAGTAAATTTTTTTTAATATTATAATGTGATGTATTATTGGTATTATTTAAATTGAAACATAAAGATTTTCTTGTAATATTTAAATTGAAATATAAAGATTTTCACATGATACACATATTTATTTGAACAAGTCTGATTGACAGTAAAACAATAATAAATTATTTACCAGTCATACCCAAACTTTTAAAATAAAAAAATCAGAAGATTTTATTTAAAAAAAAATCACTAATACTCTATAAAAAGAGCATGAAACTTTATAAAATATCTAAATAAAGTATTATCTTAATACAATAATAAACAGTTTAGTTCAATCATTAATAGTTAGGAACATGTTAAGAGGCCTGAGATAATAATTGATGAAGCTGAATTGAAATTGGGGTCACTTACTATTTGAATTTTATTCATGGGATTTTAATGTAGTCCATGTATGTTTACGAGGACTAATGACCATTTTTATTTTTGAATTTATCTGTTTAAACGATTTTGTCTTTCACATTTTATTCGAAAAAATTTTGCCCTTTACATTTTGTTTGAAACTCTTTTACTCTTAAGTTAATCTATTTGAAAAAATTTTATCCCTCACGTTTTGTTTCAGGTTTTTTTACCCTTAACGTTAATATAACTCAGTCATATTATAATTTCAATGGTAAAAAATTCTTCATTTTTATTATGTTTTTCATATCATTTTGATTTAACTAATTTATATTTATGTCAGCTAAATTAATTATCATGTCATAGAGGTTTATAGATTAGTTAATATCATCTCTAATAATGACATATATATCAGGTTATATTAACGTTAGAGGTAAAATAGTTTCAAATAAAACGTTAGAGAAAATTGCTACAAATAAAATGTGAGGGGTAAAATTGTTTCAAACAAATAAATTCAAAGGCTAAAAGGTTTCAAACAAAATAACAGATAAATCCATAAATAAAAATAGTCATTAATCCATCTTTATGATGTACCGACACTATATATTTATATATATGCCGAATGTGTATACATATATAAAATACTCCTTAAAGTTTTATCATAATAGGTTATTTCGTCTTACAGTTTTCAATATATATATATATATATATATATTTGCATTTTAACATTGTTAAATCCTAATGTTTTTTTATTAATTTCATTGTTAAATTCATAAAAAATATCAAAAGTTGTCTTCGTTTCTTAACTCCTAGCCCATACCATCTTTCACTATCCTCTTTCCTCCTTTCTGCCCTTCATCACTCCTTTTAATAATGATAACATATATGAAATTATTTTGTATAGATAACATATGGATTCTATATTAGCAGGAAATTATTTTGTAGAATAAGAAAATAATTATTTTTTAATTAATTGATGTGTAAAATTTTAATATAATAATAGACCGTGTATATTGTGTAAGTTTTGTTTGATAGAAAGAATGAAGAAAAAAATTTTATTTAGATCATAAGATAATTTAAACACATTAAATAAAGAATATGCATTTTAAACTACTTTTCCCCCCTCTTCTCAAGACTTTTTTTTTTTCAAAAAAGATTTAGGCCGTGGCCGCCTCTTTCCTTCTTTTTTTTTTTTTTAATTGTCTTCTAGATTTAAAATTCCTGCTCCTCTTTCACAAGGGTTCTCTTTTTTTCTTTTTTTTTAAGGAACTTTTATAAGGTTTTCAGTATTCTTTATGTGTGTAGATTAAACTATTAAATTTATAGAGGAAGAAAGGATCTCTTGAAATTGTATAATAGTGAACTTTATTTCTCTTAAAAACAGGCAACTCTAGTTAATTAGTTTTCTAAAAAATGTGATTCTGTTAAATTTTTTTAATATTTTATATTAACTATTAGATAATAGAAATGTTAAATTATGCCGATATAACACGATTAATTTTATAAAGTTTTATTAACTATTAGAAGTTATTAATTGTTAAAGTATTAATTTACAAGGATGAAATTATAGTAATGTTAAAAATGTTTGTTTGGTTCGTAATGAAGCTGGTAGTACTCCTCTTCTCTTCACCTGCCATGAGGCATCCTATTAGAAGTTATTAATTATTAAAGTTCAAGTTCGATTCATTTGCAAAAAAAAAAAAAAAGCATCCTGAACTCCATTACAAAAACTGAAATTATTTAAATTCAAAATATTTTTAAATTTTTAATTCAAATTTATCAGTGAATGTAATTATTTATTTTTTAAAATAATTTTATTTTTAATAAATTATCATAAATAATTAATAAATTGTATATGTTATTGTAAAATTCACTAAAAAGCAAATATAAAACTAATTTTTACAATAACATAAACTATGAAAAATAGATTAGTTTGCACTGATCCAAACTTTCTGCTGGTCAATAACTACGTAGAGAACACGTTGTGTATCTTTAGACAATATCAATATATCAATATCAGTATATTATGTTAGGTTAATCATAATTTTTTCAATATCAATATATCAAAAATGAAAAACTCTAAAAACCTTTGTATATTCTGCACTTTTATAATTGATAAAACATTCAAATACAATAAAGATATATATACATGAAAACAAAAGTAAGCTATGGTAAGGGGTATAGGCTGGTTACAAGTTGGATACTACATTAACTCCTAAATTGCAGGCATAAGTTTGGTGGAGAATGATTCTCTTTGACTTTGATGATTTTATTCTGATTATGAGCAGAGTTTGTTTCCTTTTGAGCAGTTTTTCTTCTTTATCATCCACTTCACTTAAATTGATTTAGAATACACGTCACTATCTTCGTAAGCAGGGTGATTAAGAAGGTAGCACAGTGCACCACTAAAATTAAGAAGAATAAAAAAGGGATTAGAATCCAGGAATCCCCTATAGCGTCCTCCGACTGCAAATTTAGGGCGAATGAATAGGCCTTTGATATGAATAGGACAGTGGTGCACATAGCTATCACAAGAAAAACTCTTGCAAACTTCTTTCCAATGGGAACTCCACTAATCATCAGCATAATAATGATAAGAGAGAACATAAAAGAGAGTGTGTTGCAGACCCAGAAGCCTCCTTTGTTATCCACAGTGGTGCCAGGAATATCTGATGGAGCAGGAGAAGCATCAATTTTGCTATCTCTTTGTGGTGGGTTTATTCCAGCCTGGTAAGCCATGGATGCTGTTACAGTAGCCGCCACAAGTGTATTGCCGCGTGCCTCTTCTAGCCGTTTGCCAGCACGCTCGATGTACCTATTCCAGAATTTGCAAAATGTGATAATAAAGCGTGCCCCGGATTCAGTTGGTGGTAGGGGATTAGTGGGATTGACAGGCCTTTGAACACCAGCTTCAAGAAGCTCGAATTCATTTGCTCGTAGGGGATCAATGGGATTGAGAGCTCTTTGAACACCAGCTTTAGGAAGCTTGGATTCAGTTGATGGTAGGGGATCAATGGGATTGAGAGCCCTTTGAACACCAGCTTCAAGGAGAATGATCTTGATTTCCAGGCCTTGTAAATCTTTTGGACTGTGAT